>JAWNOX010000203.1:4312500-4490000 GCA_035045555.1 Drosophila fulvimacula | reverse complement strand
TTAAAATAATTGCTTGAATTTTGTTGCCAAGTGCGTTGCACTTACTGCAAACGGTTGCACACACTCTCCCGCTTGATCGGCCAGATTGAAAACGAAATTGAAAGTGAAATTGAAATTGAAATTGATATAAAACTTGGTTTCCTTTGAGACACACGAACGCACACGACAATCAGCCAAACGGGCACGCGGTCCAAATGGAAATGATCTTTCACGAGCGATTCGCATTCGTTTTTGTCAAACGAATCTCTGCACTGTCTTGTGGGCGTGGGCGGCGGGCGTGGGTGTGTGGCAGCTGAAAAAGGTGTGTATTCATTGTTGTGGGTTTTTATGTGTCTCGCTTTTCCCACATTCAGTTTTAATCACTTATTTATTGCTAACAGAAAATTTCCAATGAAAATTAAAAAAAAAAAAAAAGAGAATATAATGTAAATGAACCTTTTCAATTGAAAACTCTATAAATAGAAATCATAGAAATACGTGTGTATATAAAACTAAATATATATGTAGATAAAAACTCACAGATCCAGATTTAGATCATAGATAATACAGTTTATATTTAGTAGCTGTTGTACAAGGCAATTTATTGATTTTAATTATAACAGTGTTTGATTAAAAATATTTCCTAGTTTTCAAAAATTGAATTACAAATTTGTTCTATATATGTTTTAGTTGTGCGCTATGCTTTTGTCACTATATACTACATACTTATGGCTATATATATATCTAGGTATATATATATATCACAAATTTGGATATTATCTTTGCTTTGGATACTAGTCGAATAAATAAATAAATATATATATATATATATTTTTGTTTTTCCTAAGTGTACTCTTATATGGAAGTGTAATTAAAATTGTGTCCTGTAGTGTGGAAGTATTTTGGGTCTTTCGCTCGATCATAAATTCACTTAAAACTAATCTATATATAGTAAGCTTGAAGCCTAAAAAGCATTTCGTAGTAGTTCAAACTCTAATCATAGATGCGACATCTCGAACAGCAGAAATAAATCATATGCTAATAAGTGCGTGTGCGCACAAAGAAGTGTGAATTTAAAATCAAGTCAGCTCCTTGATACACTACTCAACAATAATCCAGCAAAATTTACATTTCTCTGTGGGCCTCTGCAACACTCTCAACTAAACTGCACAACTCCGCACTCAAAAGGGAAAGGGTGCATGCTGCATGTGCTCACACACACACGCATACATGCATACATTTGAGAGCGCCTTGGAGAGCGTGCAAAAATTGAGTGAGAGGCAATGAGAGTGCTTGTGGCTATCTCGCTCGATCGTATTAGACTTTGGGCAGTGTCGTCTCCCATGCACGCTGAGCGCACAAAGGAATAACGGACAAAGGCAAATATGACAAATAATTTTGCTACCCTGTAGCCACAGAAAATGGTAGGGTATTATGTTTCTGCTGTTCCAGGTGTCGCATCATTATGTGTGTTACGGTTTGTTTTAGTTGTTTTGAATAATTGTTCAGAGTATCACAATCTTATACCTGCAAATAGCGGTAGCTACTAATGGAGCCACTGCGATGGTTCTCGCTTAGCTTAATATATTGACCCAGGAAATTTAATACCCATGCGCTGCGACAGATATTATGCAGATAGCCCAGCAGATAGGGCGTTAGGATGGTGCCCACAATGTAGGCCAACTGTGGAATACATTCCGTGTGATCATAAAAAGGCCACAACCAATATCCCCGTCGCACAGCGTCCCGCGTATGATGCGTGATGAAGGCACAGAGCAGAGCACCCAACAATAAGCTACTGCGAAAGTAGTTCAGGCACGCGGTGCATATATAAAATAACAACATGGCCAGAATAATGCTGGAACAGTGCAAAAAAGGACGGCGCGTCAGATTGGTGGCATCCTGCAAGGGAAAGACGAGAATAATTTAAATAATAAGCGATTCCAGGGTAATTAACATTCCCTCACCTCCAGATACAGCGAACGCGCCTCTATGAAGTGATCCAAGTCAATAAACGAGGAAACGACAAAGCACGTGAAAATCAATATCCAGCCATAGAGTTGAGTCGTGCGCTCATAGAATTGCATGGCAAAGGCAATTCCCGTTAGGGCTCCAATTGCCGCATGCGTTGCATTATCGGCCAATGCCTTAAGCAGCGGATGCTGGGTGAGCTCCACAAAATTATCGCCTAGTAGGCAGGTTATGGTCACCAGGGTAGTGAGCACAATGCGTAAGTAGACCATCGTGTGGCAGTGTGGCATCGATTGCACCAGCTTCCAGCTCCTTTACACCTGCGGTTACCTGTTCGTTAATTAGTTATGGACGGCAGCGTTGCTCTTCAGTAATTCGTTGTTGCTTGTTGTTGGACAATTTGTGCGCATATTGCACAATCGATAATATTATTATGGTCAATTTACAGTTTGAATTTCCTGTGTGTGTAAATACAGTTAGCTAACTGTTAAGTGTGCATTTGCTTTTATGTCACTCACGTGTTTTAGCGTGCCAGCAAAGACAACAACTGCATTACCGCAGTGTGTGGGGTCTTTTTTGGGGGTTGCAAGTACACGTACACCATTACGTTGACTCTTTGATGTCGCAGCAACAACAACAACAAGCGGCATTCTTTTTTGGGTCTAAGGTTTTGCCCCTACAATGTTTTGATTTGTCGAACAGATGTGAAGTGGGAGGCGGCAGCAGGCTGGAGCTGCACTACATCTGGCAGCACTACATTTGTCTTTCGGCTGGCCACACTGCAGTAGCAACATTTTGTTTAGCACTAAATTTGAACACAGTTAATGTTTCAGCTGTGTTTCTCAATGTAAATACAATTTTTAATAATTCACTGTGATGTGAATTTTATTTCATATAAAATAATTTTAATTTTATTTTATAATTTATTGCTTAAAATTATTATAATTTTTCTGGTTTTTAGCATACACATTTTACGTTTGTTTTGGTTTAAGGCGGCTCACACATCTGGCAGCACTACAGTTGCGCTTAGTCTGGCCGCTCTGCAAAAACAACAGCTGCTTGCTTGCCGCCAAATTTTGTATATTTGAAAATGTGTAAAATTGTTAACTACCTTTGTTTACGTATTTAGTTATGTATATTTATATTTATTATTTATAAATAATTCAGATCAGAATTTATTAGATTTAATGTATAGAGAATTTTAGCAAAACAGTTTGGAATTTTCCATAAGTGTACGACGTCTGCTCGTAAATAGTTAATTTTTATTTTTTATGTATATTTATATTTATTATTTATAAATAATTCAGATCAGAATTTAATGGATTTAATGTATAGAGAATTTTAGCAAAACAGTTGTGGAATTTTCCATACGTCTGCTCGTAAAAGCTCTCTCATGCTTCTCGCTCTCACATAAGCTTGATCACTTCAAAGAACAAACTTGTTTTAGTGGATGTATTGTGTGAAGAGCGTGATAACATCTAACCGTAAAACTTATTATTGTCGATTTCCTACTCTGCATGTATTTATTTATTTTTTTTTTTACATATAGAATTATGTTTTTTTTTGAATAAAAAATAACAGAACAATTATTTTAATAATCAATATTAAATGGATAGTTTTTGCTCTTAATCGCATGTTCCATTTTAATCAGACGCTCTCCAGTATTATACGTGTCCAGCACTGCGTGATCAGCTGCATTTAGCTTGAAGTCGAAAATATTGAAATTTTCCTCAATGCGCTTGGGATTGGATGATTTGGGCAGCGGCACAGTTCCGATCTCGATCTACAGACATATTTCTTATATAAACAGAGAAATTAATCTATAATTTTACAGTTACTTACCAAATAACGTAGCACTATCTGCGCCGTGGACTTTTTATATTTATCGGCTATGGCCTGCACCTTGGCATCGTAGATGAAGCTCGGCTGCTTCTTGGCAGGATCGGGCCGGCCCAGCGGGCAGTAGGCGGTAACCACGATATTATGCTTCTTGCACAAGGCAATCAGTGGCTTCTGATTGAGCGCTGGATGACATTCAATCTGCAGAAATTATATGAGAAATATTACTTAAGAAACTAACAGATTGTAGAACAAACTATAATTACACATATATACATACATACATATGTATGTAAGTATTTATGTCTATGTTCCTTCAAATTCCTATTTGCTCGCCTCTCTTATACTCACTCCATCTCGCTTGCACACGTACGTAAATACTAACAGCAGTGCTTGGAAGTGTGCGTGTCGTGTGCGTGGCATGCAATACATTTCTCAAATCTCAAGTTGTTAAGCTGTCATTGGCTCTCCAGGAATAAACATGCAAAAATGAGAATGTTATATGAGAGTGGCACAACCGTTAAGTATTTTGCGTTGCCTCACACCAGTGATGCTCATTCGGCTATTTTCACTGCCGTTTAACAAACACTGAAAAATTATGTAGCGGCTAGCGGGAATTGGAGCTACATACAAAATTTTAAATGGCTATTTTTAGCGTTAAAAACACGAATAGCTATTTCTAGCTTGATGAAGCTGTGAATTGGCAACACTGGTAAAGGGCACATACATACACATTGAGCAGCTGAGGAAAGGACTAGCTATCTCGCTCGATCACACTTGGCATGTGGTTGTTGAGCCCTTTGAGAGTAAATTGATACGAGCAAATAGGAAATTGAGATTCTTTTCAGTTAATTAAGTTTGTTCTACGATTCCCTAGGTGCGGCAACCGCAGTTGCCTAACCTGATTATGAATCGGCTTGATTTTGCAGTTAGCCAAGAGGCGTGTCAGCTGCTCGGAATTGAAATTGGAAACGCCAATACTTTTGGTGAGGCCCAGCTCGACGAGCTTTTCCATGGCACGCCAGGTGTCCAGGTAATCGACATCGCTGAGTTGATTAGAAAATTAACAGCTAACCGTAAGGGCAATTGTAAGACTTACCTCAGTTCTACCTCGCCTTTGGCATCGGTGGGCATCATGTCATTGTCGCCCCGATAGACGTAGGAGTAGGGCCAGTGCATCAGGTAGAGATCGACGTAGTCGAGTCCAAAGTTTTGCAGCGTCTTGCGGCAGGCGTACTCCACTTTCTCCGGCTCATGGAAGTGGCACCAAAGCTGCGGAAAAAGAAAAACAAAAATTCACCTGTCACACACCTGTCAATTAGACAGACAGCTTACAGTTGTCTGCTCACCTTGGTGGTTATGAAGATGTCCTTGCGCTGGATGACGCCTTCGGCTATTTTCTTCTGCACCGCCGTGCCCACCTCGCCCTCGTTCTCGTAAAAGTAGGCGGTGTCTATGTGCCGGTAGCCGACGTCAATTGCATGCAATGTTGCCCTCTCGCAATCCCCGCCCAGCGACTGTGGACAAAGTCAATTATCATTGTCTGTCTCGCTCACTCTCCCACGCACCCGCTAGCTGATAAGCTTTCTTCACTGCTCGCTGATCTGAAATACTTGCCGTGTAGGTGCCCAAGCCAATTGACTGGATCTGGGTTCCGTTATTGTTTTCAACGTACAAAGCTTTGCTTGCGGACATCTTTGCGAATTCTCTGGCCACTGCCTTTCAACTGTTGCCCGAATTGAGCGCGCGCTCGACTTTTATATGCGCCGCTCTCCGAAAGCTTTTGTGTGTGTGTGTGTGTGTGCTAAAAAGTTTAGTTCTAATACGAATTTTTTGCTTGAGTTAATCGGGCTGCGGCGACATTGAAAATGCGCTGAAAGACGTTCGTGAGGGCACGGCAAGTGTGTGTACTAAATGCACTAAAAAATTGAACTAAAGTATTTAAAGTATTTTCTATGCTAAAATGGAGGATTACTTGCAGACAAAGCTTTTACAATAGTACTAAAAATATACTAAATTAAAAATAACTAAATATTAGACTAAATTTAAGAATTATTAATAAATAATGAAATGCCAAATTTATATTTAAAATTATTATATAAATACAAATTTTTTAAAAAGTATTGAAAAATAATAAATAATTAAAAATTACATAAATAAAAATTTGTTAAAAAGTATTGAAAAATAATAAATAATTAAAAATTACATAAATAAAAATTTGTTAAAAAGTATTGAAAAATAATAAATAATTAAAAACTATGTAACGTATTAAAAAATATATACAAAAAAAATAAAAACATAAAAAAAAGTATTATAAATATGAATATAATTCAAAAGTTAACGCCTCACAAAAATGCACTAAATAATCCCTAAGTCATTGCTTCAGGTATAAAGTAGGCTGCATTTCTTCAGTATTTTCTCTTTTCGTTTAGTGTCTCAAGCTTTTACGCTTGAGTATACTGCATTGGCGTTCTTTACCGTTATGGCGCGCATGCTTTAGCTTTAGCAGCTGGAACAGTTTGGCAAACGGAACAACATCTGTTATTCAAAGTGGCACAATGTAAGGCACCAGGAGCAGTCTCTAGTCCATATTCCATAGTCCTTGCCATTCCATCGTCTCAGATGCCAGCACAGTTGGCCCAAAGAAACGCACTGCAAAGGAATTTATGGCAAATTATTGCAACTAATTCATTAACCAGGTGAATATTTATAATTAAAGAGGTGAACACAAGTGAACTGAAGTGAATTAATTATATATATTTATATTTAAATAATTTTTGAAAATGCTAAAAATCAAGAATAAAAGTTGCAAAGGAAATTTAGCAAAAAAAAAAAAAAAAAAGAAGTCCAGTTAGGCATGTGTTATCTATAGACTAATTTTAGTCTATACTTTAATTAATTTTATTTTAAATATTTAATTAAATGAATAATTAATTTTACCTAAATTTGTCTGAATTGCAATGCAAATGCGCAGCTGAAAATTATTTGTATTGTAATTTTTGATATATTTCTTCTTTTTTTTTTTTGTAGTATACGCAGCACGCCTTCGACTGCGCATGCCCCAAACCCAGTCGAGGCCGAGACCAAGCAGCAGGTGCAAGTGGGAGGGCGAGGGCGAGGGCAACGCCTCACTGCTGTGAAAACTCAAGGCTACTTCGCTTAAGACTCGGCTTGGATTGCCATAGGTTAGTCTACTACGTAGTGGACTCCCAGTGGATTCCCACTTAAGCACTTGGCTACTCTTCCACTCCCTGCAAGAGCTAAAAGCTTACTCTGACTCAGCTTCGTATTCTAATTCTGATTGGAATACACTGTGCACTGGCTACTCTTATACATTTGTGATAACTCAAAATTATATTCTGATTGGATACTCAATATTTCCCAAATTCGACTTGGATACTCTCTTATACTCCTACTGAAGGCGCAATTGGATGTTGATTGGATTCTCATATAAATTTCGATACTCTTATACAAGACAGCTCAATTGGAATTGGAATCAGTTTCAAATTGGATATTAATTGGATTCTTATATAGATTTATATAGTTTCTATACACTCTTATACACGATCGAAAGCTCGATTGAAGCAGCGATTGCACGTGAACATTTTAAGCTTTATTCTAATTGGATCTCAACACTACTCGCTATACTTGGATCTTGACAATATAAATTCTGATTAGACTACGGATTTACTCAAATTATTATAAAATAATATTATACAAGATCGGATCTGAGGAGCCCCATTAAGTAACTGGACTATCTGCTCTATATGTTTCAAAAGCTTCTTCGACACCCATTCTAATTGGACTCCAGCTTGAAGTATGGCAACTGTGGCGCATGGCTGTAGTAGTCCGCGGCAGCGCTCGTGCAATGGCAGCAGCTCACCTGGCGGCCATCACGGCTCAACACCTGCGATGTACACGACGATGCCCAAATACACGCGAACTGCCAGCCAAACGTTGTACGCCACCAGCCAGCAGGTGTTTGCCGGAGCTGGGGCAGCGGGCATGGAGAGTCAGTATAACGGTTTATATATGCCCAGTGCCACGATGTCGCAGCGGCCGTTGTCCGCCTCTGCCCTGCCGGAGAGCTCGACGGGCTGTCGCAACTATTGGAGCCAAGGTCAGGCCAGTCAAAGCCAGGGTCAGGGTCATTCGGGCCACAGCTCCTTCTACCACAGCAGCGGGCGGCACTACAACTACAACAAGCGCAAATCCGCCGTGGAGCTGTTGGCGGAATCGAAGCCTTTCTATATCAAATCCGATGCGGTGTTCGAGCGACTGCAGCAAAGGGCGGGAACTGGAGCGGGCGTGGGAGCTGGGATCAAGCGTGGCCACTACAGCTATGAGGAGCTGGAGGACAGGCGCTACATGAGCCTGAGCAGGCAGCAGCAGCAGCAGGTCCAGCAGCAGGTGCAACAGCAGGTGCAACAGCAGGTGCAACAGCAGGCCTACATGCATAACCATCATCATCATCAGCAGCATCATCAGCAGCAGCGGCACAGTCAGAGCCATCCGCGGGAACGACCGGGTGTCAACAATAATCTGCTGCAGCATAAGCTGCGCCTGCTGCTCGGCTCGGATGCGGCGGCCAAGGACCGCTCCAGCTTGCGACGCCACGCTGAGCTGAGCGATGCCAATGCCGATCTGCTGCCCGGCGAGGAGGAGAGCAGCGCTCTAAGAATACCGCCCCCTCTCTACCTACCCGCCCATGCCTTTGGCAGGGAGTCCGCTTATGGCGCATATCCGAGTGAGACGAATAGCGGCGGCGAGGAGCCGCTGGTGCTCACCGAGAACTACAGGCCAATCAGTCCGCCGGCCGAGTATGCCGGCAAGTCGAGTCAGGTGCACAACAACGAGCGTTACAGGTGAGTACAAATACATATGATATTTAAAATATAAATAAATTAAGCTCAACTTCCAATAACTTTATTCTCTCGCGCTCTCTTAAAATATTTTTACCGATAGCAAAATCCACTTAAATAAATAAATAAATACCAACACATCTACAGTGCTGTGCATGTGTGCGTGCTTGCTCACTCCTCTCAAAATAATGATTTACCAAGCAAGTCAACTTCTTCATACTCTACTCAATAATCAACAAGCAAAAGTTTCATATGAGCGCGGTAAAGCTTTAACAACTCTGCATAGCCTCTCACAATTTGAAATATGCTATATGGCTATCTCGCTCGATCGCATGGTTTTTAGGTTGTGCTACATCCATACTGGTTGAGAGCGTGGAAAAAACAGGATGATGTTGAGTTTTTTTTTTGCGTTGAGAGCAATTGTTTTTATTTTTTTTTTTTTTGAACGGTAAATGATGCGCAGCATGACAAAAGCCACTCTTACGTATATTTCTGAGGAGTATATCTTATTTTACAGCTGTTCTTATACTCTTATATATATTTATATATATATTACTCCTTTCAGATACAACTATCAGCGCTCCTATTCGCACTCGCATGAGGTGCCCGGCAACCCGGACGAGCGTGCGCCGTACTCAGCGAACGAGTTCAATATCAACAGTCACAAATCGCTGCCGGATCTGCATACGCAGATCAGTCGTCACTCGCCGCACAGCGAGATCTTGAGCTGCTGCAGTCGGGGTAATCGTTCGATCAAGTCCGCCGGAGAGTCATCTATTAATCGGGACTCGGGCGGCAGCTCGGGCCACTATACGCACCGCAGCGAGCCCTGTTATAAGCGGCAGCGGGACACTCAGTCGGGCACCGCCAGCGGCACGATCAGGAACTGCTGTAACCTGGTGGCGGCCACACGCAGGGACAGCGGCTCCTCCACGCAGCACAGTGCCAACTCGTATTGTGGCTATGTCACAGCCGCTGGCATTGATTGCCGTTGCAAGCAGGACCCAGGACCTGGCATGGGTGGCATCATGCCCGGCTATGACAATGCGGCTGCCGACTATTTGCTCAATTTTACGCCGACGCCAGAGGTGCCGGAGGCCTTTCAAGATTCGCCATCGCCACGACTCAAAACCCAGACGCCGCGCTATTCGAGCTCATCCAGCCAGCAGCTGCAGACCAGCTCGCAGGGCTACACGAGCATCAATCACTCGCAGAGCTCGCTGGTCCAGAGTCCGGGCTCGGCACCCTCGGTGGATGACATCAGTCCGCCTCCCATCCAATTCAAGAGGCAGCGTTGCATTCGTTTCAAGAATCGCAATCGATTGCCCGTCCAGCCGCGCACCTCGCCCAGCAGCGGCTCGGCGGGCTACAAGCGGAACATTGAGCACGAGAACGTCTTCTTTCCGAAAGGTTTCTCGGCGGACATGGAGCGGGAGGCACTGAATGCCAGCATATCGGAGCTGGAAAAGTTCTTCGATCGTTTGGGCTTGAACGATGAGGCATTCCATGAGATCTACAGCCAGCCAAGGCGGCACCAACATAATCCGGAAACCGATTCCGACGACTCCAGCACTGTGTTCTTTTCGGACGTCAGCACCGTGGACTCGATGCGATTGCCGGACAGCACGGAGACTCAGCCGCAAACAACACAGCCGTATCGACCCTCGGAGCCGCCATCGATCGTGGAGCGCAATGCGAGAATTATCAAGTGGCTCTGCAACTGCAAGAAGATGCAGTGCGTCTGAAGATGCTCCACACGCAATTTTTATATCAGTCTTTAGAAATTGTTAATTTTGTCTATTGTCAAGTAACTACCTAAGCCTAAACCTAGTCAAAGGCCGGTGTTTAAATATAATGGAAAGACTTTAGGGCCCCGAAGATCCCTGAAGACCTGAGGATTCCTAGGTATCTAGAGATAGAACAACTGAAGAGCGGATAAGCTATTTAATCAATTTTGATATTGATATCAGAACTTAAATCCAACTCAAGCTGATATTCAATGATGAAATGTACCCTAGAGTCCCGAGGACCTGTGGGCTCCTGGCATCCCTGTACCACGGCAGAGGATCCTTCACTTTTGATATTGATCTTTAGATAAGAAAAACTTTGTCTCTCGTCAAGTAACAACCAAAGCCTAAAACCCCATTCGAACTTCGGAGTTTAGATTTAATGTGCAACATACCCTAGAGTCCTGAGGATCCCTAGGTATCGCTGCTAAGGATGCTCCACTTTTGATATTGATCTTTAGATATGAATAACTGTATCTCTCAAGTCAAGTAAAAACCAAAGCCTAAAAACCCATTCGAAGTTCGCAGTTCAAATTCAAGTTCAAATGTAATGGAATAATAAACCTTATAGATCCCTAGATAGGGATTAATTAGCCATTTGAATGTGCGTTTAGTCACTTTTTTTGCTGCCACGTTTTGCAGGCCCCAATTAAATAATTGTATTAACTAATCGTATAGCTAAATGAGAGATCATATTAATCGTATACATAAATGGTATTATTAGATTGAATTATTGTACAATTAGTTCTTGTAACGTGCATATATCGTAAACATATATACTACCTATATATGTATATATATTTAAATATATACATATATATATGTATGTAGTTGCCAAACAAACAAATCCCCACAATTGAAAGTACTCGTAAAGAAATTGAACCTACCTATTTATGTAAGTGTAAAACGGTTTGCATGACGAATAAATATTTATGAATATCAAAAATAGGCATTGAGTTTTATTTTGTCTATATATACGCTGTAATTGGGGCAAGCTGGGGAGTGTGTGTGCAACTAATAGGCGTAAGGTTTTCTATTCCAGATATACATATATCTTAGTTAATAATCATATCGATAATTATCGATGATAGATATAGATTGGAATACTAAAATTCCAAGTATTTGAGTTTTATTATTTCCGGCATATAGCTATATGTATTTTGGATTGCTGATATATAACTTTTAATATTTTATACGTATTTTGTTAATTCCGATAAATATCGATTATGAGACCAGTTGGAAGCTGGGAATATAAATAGATTCTTTGTATGCATATTAACCTATATTTTTGTATAAAACTTGATCATCATCTGATAACCTATTTAATTAGCGCTTTATTCTCTGCCCTATATGGCCACATAATGGAACAGCTGTGTGGCTAGCCCTCTTTGTCAGGGGCACTATAAAAGCAATCGGTAGCTATGCTAAGACTTATCAGAGTCTAGCGAAAACTTTAGCAATGAACAAGATTTTCCTACTGGGTATTGTCCTAGGTCTAATTTCAATGGTAAGGCTCTTCATATATTTTAGATAAATATGAATTATATATACATATATAATATATTTTAATACAAATCTTTTAATTTTCCAGGCCTTGGCTCATAGTGTGAGTATTACAAAAATTGACCGAATTTACAGAGTTTAAACAGGATATTCCTAATGTGCAGTACCCGCCGCCGAAGGAAACTGTAGGACATGGTGGACATGATGGACATGGTGGATCGAAGGGAGAAATCATTGGAGGTGAGGGCATTGGAGGTGATGGCATTGGAGGTGGTAAAACTGGAGGTGGCAAAACTGGAGGAGGTACCACTGGAGGTGGCAAAACTGAAGGAGGTACCACTGGAGGTGGTAACACTGGAGGTGGTAACACTGGAGGTGATGGCAGTGAAGGGGGCAAAACGGACTCTGGAGGTGGCATAGCACCAGAGACTTGTCCTCGACCTTCGCCACAAAGCATCAGAGTGAGTTTATACTATGTCCAATATATGTATATATATAAATATAAATTTATTCTATGACTTTTAGTGCCTGCAACAATGGGCGTGTCAGCACATCATTCGGCTGGATCTGCGGTAAGTGAATATAGCCAGTTGGCAAGGATTACCAAAAATATACTATATACATATACTAAATACATACTCTATATATCCTAACCTTTCATCCTTAACAGCTGTCTGCTTACTCTAAACGGCAACAATTTGCTGAGCAACCTGATCAGCGTACCTGGCGTATCGGGCGGTACTGCCACTGGCACCGGTGGTGGCATTCTGGGCTCGCTGTTGGGCAAATAGAGCCAAAATCACAATGCACAATTAGACTAATAAAAAATTCGGTAAGGGTAGCTCTAGTCGGGTGTGCTTGGCTAGTGGATACCCTGAATGCTGCATAAAATTGTTGTTTTAATTTTTGTTTACCTATGATATGGATATGGGCTGAGATATTGAAGAAATATGATAATAATAGAGAATATTACCAGTCTCTCTTTCCCCACATTTACATAAAAACCAATATACCCCTTTAAATTGAATTGAGGAGTAAAGGATAAAAGCTTAAGCTGAGCAACGCAGCGAATCGAATTGGAATCATGGCTTCGCCTGTTAATGGCCAGTCAATAATGATGATGGCTAACGGCTAACATGCAATTGCGGATTATGGTCAATGGGGGCGATAATCGAGCCACATAACAGTTAACGCAATTATTGTTTAAGAGCTCGTTTTGGCCAAGAGCTGCACAGAGCGGCAATTAGTTGGCCAATTTTCAAATTAGCCAGCAACCACCTTTAAATTGTATCTCATTGAGGTTGCATAGAGAGAAATAGAGAGAGTGAGAGGGTGGGAGGGAGAACAAGAGAGGCCGCGAGAGAACTGGTTAAATTGAGCAGTCAGGGGTCACGGGTCACCTTAAAGCCAGGCCAAAAAACTTGTGGCTCAGTCGAACAAAGTCGCAAATCATTGAAGCATATGCAATTATTCATTTTGAGGTTGAATGCGCTTGAACGAATACACACAGATGCGAAAACGTAAACGAATACGAATACGAATACGAATCGCTTCGAATACACGAGCTGCTTGCCAGCAAGCCAAATTTAAATTCAACAGCAGTTCTTAAACGCATAGTTTTCCTTTTTTTCCAGATATCGTTTACCTATCAAAAAAGTTTCGAAACAGGGTAGATTGGTTCTGCCAGCATTTTATGAAGGTGGTCTATACTCTATCATAATCAAAATTTGGCAATAGGATTTAAATTTTAAAAGGTTATCGATTTTCTATTAAATCGAATTGTCGATAATTTGAACAAAAATCGTTTCAATATATATTTGCTTTAACTTTTTTGATTACCATAAAATCGATAAAACAAATAATATCGAATTTACATAATTTAGGCATCTCTCCCAAGTTTTAAAAGTTTCTCATTTGTTGTATCAATTCTCGTAAAGTTTATGATTATCTCTCTTAGTTCCGAACGAAAGAAAAATATCGAAAATATCATCTCGGAAGTCAGTTCGGCTCTCAGTTGGTTTGCATTGTT
The DNA here is from genome assembly GCA_035045555.1 of Drosophila fulvimacula. Classification (NCBI taxonomy): domain Eukaryota; kingdom Metazoa; phylum Arthropoda; class Insecta; order Diptera; family Drosophilidae; genus Drosophila; species Drosophila fulvimacula. The sequence goes on along the minus strand of JAWNOX010000203.1, from coordinate 4,476,030 downwards.
TACCGAGTATCTTCTAGTCTGGCCCATCCTACTATAGCAATCAAAGTTTTCTTTTTATTTTCATTTTTTTTTCTTCTCCGTTTTATTTTAGTTTTTTTGAATGGCCTTCGCTCTTGGCCAGATCGTAGTCCCATTTTAGCTTAATCCGTCACTTGCATCGACAGTTGCGATAGTCCTGTTGGCAACTTCAATTTCCTTTTGCCCTTTTTATAATTAACTTTATGTGTATGTATTTAGTTTTATTGCTCGTTAGACAGCCCCCGCCGACTCGTCGACCGAGGACAATGAAACAACAATTTGTGGCAACAGCAGCGCAACGTGTGTGGAGCCAAATACCGCAGCCACTGGCCCAGCCAACGGCATCTTCATCGCCTTTGGCATCTTCATCTGGCTGCGCCTTGGCCATTTTCGCAGCCTTGGCCATTATATTAATTACAAACGTTTGCCGGGCCACATTTCCACAGCTCGAGAGTTCCTGCCTGTCTCCACTAATGGGCCACAGCAACTAAATCACACGCAAAGCTCTAAGGCGATTTTGGACAGCGAGTCAGTTAACGAGCTTAAATATATATATATATATATATATATATATATATACGTATAGATTCTAGTTAAATATGTGTATATAATTGTAATATATATAAGAATTAACTGGAGTTGTGATGCGTTCAATGCCATGCCGAAAACTTTATAGATTTTATGGCATCAATGCTACGCAGATAAAAGCAAGCGCTGAGCTGATGCTGATGCAAATGTATGGCACTGCCTGACTAAGAGTTACCCTGTCTATTTCTTAAAATTACCTGTCGTCAGACATATGTTGCTATAGCACGGTTCCAAAATTATTGTAGTTATCTATATACCTCTATATACCTCTTATATACACTTGATTTTGATGATTATAACTCTTCGAAAATGATATTGTATTGGCCATACTTTCTTATATATCTATATAGAATAAACTTCAGTTAAGCTACTATACAATATTTATTCAAATTTAATTTGATTCGTCCAAAGCTTTGATTGCATCTAAGCTAGCTATATCCGATTCGGTGGAAGCTTCCGCCACTAGATTCTGGGTAAAGACAATAGTAGGAAAAGACAATAGATTTAAAATTTTCTCATTAGGCAAAAGCATTTTTGGCTGTCTTACCTCCGCGCTGGGCTGCTCTTTAAAGGCCTCCGCTAGACCGGGATGTATATTGCTCAAGGACTCGTCGCCGTGGCGTATATAGACTGGTACATGACCCTTGCGTGGCTCCAACTCCTGATAGGGCGCAGCTAAGAAAAATTTAATTACAAGCCATTAAATCATTGCCAACTCTGTGTCGTTTGCCCTCCTTCCCGCTCTCTCTCTCTCTTTGTTACTGTCTCTGTCTCTGTCTCTGTCTGTCGCACTCCTGATAATCTGCGATGACATACACCCGGAAACCTTGAATCACAACGTAATTATGACTAACGAGCTGTTGCTGCTGTCGCTGCTGCTGTGGCCCCTGCTTGAATCTACGCCTCTGCCTCACAGTTGATTTTTAGAAATTATACAAAAAAAAAAAATTTATATATATAGAAAACCTGTTTCAGCACTCAACAATAGAAACGAAACAGTTGTGCAAATAAAAATCATTTTGTATTTATTAATGCCCAATTTGAACTGATTTATATACCATTTGGATTCTGTATATGTAGATTCGATCGGGGCGGTTACTCACCTTTGGCCAAAATGCACAGCATTAGCATAAACAGCGCGATCAAAATGCAATTCGCCGATTTGAACATCTTCGATTGGAAATATTTTCAGTGATTAGATCTTTAAAGGCAGAGCTGAGACTCGAGACTGACAGCAGCAAGTATTTGTGCCTAAGACTTATAGCGAAGTTTGTTCTCATTGAGTTCTCTGCATCTCTCAACTCTCGATGCTCAAATACTCATCATCAATCAACTTTCCACTCTGTAGCATCTTTATACATTGTTTAGATAGCTCTTTGTGGCCAGACCCCAGACTGATATCGCAAAATATTTGTGCTTCAAATTTTATTGCAATTCATTCTTCTGCTCTCTGAGCTGAGCTCTTTTTGCTAAGTTTCTACTTTCCGCTCCGCAGCATCTTTAGCGGAGGCATTCTTGATTTGTGTGTGTAGAGCTTACTCTCAAGACTGGATTTGCCAAGCAGCTGTTTGATCTTCTGCTCTACCTTGAGCTCTCTTCAACTCTTGATTTGTACTCCCCACAGCATATCAAGATGAGCATATTTATACCCTAACACAAAGCAATGGCAAAAGATAAAATAGAGTTTATTTATTATTTGTATAAAGCAGGCAGACTCCAAAGAGTATACACATCTATACATATATATACTTGATCAAGACAACCAGCTAAGTCGGCTAGTCTATCAGTGCGTATCCTTTAATCTAAATCTATTTATCTCGACAAACCCTAGGGACTTGATTCTAAAGATATAAATACTTGTATACTTTACATGGTACAATTTTATAATTAAAAAAAAATAAATAAAATTATTTTCCCTCAATTTCTTAGTATCGAGAAATATCGTTTACTTGGCTTTTTTACTTTAGCCACAGACTACAAATTTAGTAAATAATTTATATAATTTTTGTATGATTAATACTGACATGCTATAGGTTAAACAGCTGGTTCAGGGTATCTCCAAGTCGAGCACTCCCAACTACTGCACTCTTACTTGTTGCCTGTTTTGCTTCTCTTTAGCTTTAGCTCTACGCTCTCTCAAGTCTCATCTCAACTCCAGTTTCTACTCCACTACAGATCATGTTTGTATATAGGTTAGCTGGTTAGACGGAATGCTCAACTACTTATATGACAGCAACTCGCTCTTCGACCCTTTAGTTCTGCTTAACCTTGAGCTCTCTTCTACTTAATAAGCCAAGTAAATTTAATATATTATATTGCCTAGATTAAAATCTGTGTGAGAGCAGAGCTAAGATTTAAGACTGACTGCTAAGAGTCTCTGTCGCTACTCAGTTAAGCTCTCTCTTCATTCTCTCAATTTGTCTCGAAATCTACTTTGCCACTCCACTCCACTTTACTCTACAGCATCATCAGCAGCTGAAGCTTGCAGCAATAAACTTTTGCTTGGCAAATTACTCATGGGTAGCTGATGATGACGCTGATGATGACGATGATGATGCTGATGATGATGGTGGTGGCTGTAATGAAGCTGTCGGCATTCGCGAACTTTTTGATGCCCGGAAGGGGGAAAGGCAGCTGCCTCAGCTATATGTATGTAGCTCCAACTTCTACTTGGGAGCAGGTCGAAGCAGGTCGGAGCTGGCGCTGTGACTGTAGCTGGAGACGTCATTTAGTGGCCTGTGGCATTATCCACTCTGTGGCCATAAAGCAGTTGCTTCTTCTTCTTCTTCTTCTTCAAATTCAAACGCTCGCAACTTTTTGTTTCAAATTAATTGGGTCGTTAGAGAAGCCATTTGCGCGGGTTCTTTCACTTATTCTTTTTTTTCTCCACTTTTTTTCTCTTTTCTCTGTTTGAATTGTTTGCCCACTTTCGCTTTTGTTGAATGTATTCAAATCGAGAAAATTGCTGACATCTGTAGAGCTCGACGAGTGTCAATCTGAGGGATTGCTTGGGCTGGGGGCGGTTGCTAGGTCTGGGTTGGTGGGTTGGGCTGGTTCTGTTTGCCTACTTCGATTGTTCCGTCGAGTGCGCGTCCTTCGACTTTGTAGTACAGCAAGTGTTGTGTGTGCAAGGGCGCAGGATTTCAAATCAAATTGTTGAGCAAATATTCAACAGAGTAAATATGTTTATGCCGAATCAAGCAATTTCATTTAAACACACACACAGTGAGTGTGTGTTGACGCTGTTTGTGCACTTGTGACTGAATCTGAATTGAATCAAAGCATAGTTTATAATGTGCGCTGACATAAGCCAAATTAAATTTAATCAGGCTTCTAGACAACTTGGGGCTTTGGTAAACGAAATCCTTTTACTCGTGGAATATCCTTAAAAGACAGAAATTCCAAACTCTTTACACTTATGTGAACTTTATAGAACTTTGATGGGGTTCAAGGCAAAATTTCCAAATGCGCTACTATAAATAATTTTTCGTGGAATGAGTAAAGAGTAATGGGTATACAGATCATCTTACTATACGTACGTTAGCTACAAGTTCTCTAGAAACTTTGTACTCTTGTGGACTTACAATACAATTAGGGGTATAAATTATATAAATTACCTAAAAACAAATTTTATTTTTTCTAAAAATTTTATTTAAAAAAATTTTTTTTTAAATGAAAAAATTGTAGAAACAAAAAAAAATATTTTCTACTGAAAAATACTATAGAAACAACAAAAATTTATTTTTGTACAAATTATATTTAAAATACTATTTTCTTATTAACAAAAATTATATAATCATAATGAGTTTATTTCTGGGTTAATTTCTAGTTTCACATAGTTAGCTCAAAAAATATTTTCTTGTAAAAAATTATAGAAACTTACCATAATATATTTTTTTTTTAATTTTCCAAAAATTCCACACCCACATACACCTTCCCTTAATAAAACAGTAAAAGAACTATTTGAGTTTTTGTTTGTCTGTTGTTTATTTAATATGTTTATGTATTTTATGTTTAGTATGTATTTTTCCGAGGCTCTAAAAATAGTTACATGGCTGCACTAATGTGTGTAGGTGTAGCTATAATAAGTAACTATATCTAATTAATATTATATCTTGATTTGGGGTTTCTCAATTTCCATTTTCCATTTTCCTTTTATGTTTTTTTTTTTATTTTATACTCGTATGTATGTATCGTATGTTTGTATGTATGTATTTGTATTTGTATACTATTATATGGTTTCTGTGTTTTCTTTATTATTTATTTTTTAAGAATGGATAAGTTTTATGTTTTTCCGTTTTTTTTTTCGGAGAGGGGTATATATGTCATAGATAAGATATATATACTCTACATATTTTTGCCATAAAATCGTTATGTATGTGTGTTTCGCTTGTGTATGTAAACGCTGTATGTAAAGTATGTAAGTATGTAAGTATGTATGTTTGTTAAGTATACGAGTATGTACGAATTCTATATAGTTTATAAGATCCTCTGTAGCATATGTATATAAAGAGACTGTGTATTGGGCATTGATAATTTCGCTTGATTATTATGTTTACTTTTTTTGTTTAAATATTTTTTTTTTTTTTATTTTCTACGAAAGCAGAAACTATTTAATTGCTTGTTTCATTCGCATGGTAGAGTTAAATCTTTTTCTAACTAAAAATTTGAACAAGAACAAATTCTAATTAAGTGAAAAGTTTGCTGAATATGTATATATATATATATAATATATATAGAGACTTGTACATTATTTACCAGAATTGGTAAAAAATATGGTTTGGTATTCAAGAGAGAGACTGATAGAGAAAGTCGGAGAGAGAGAGAGAGAAAGTTGACTAGTTAAGTGTTGTATATGTTAGTATATATATATATATATATATATATATATATATATTTCTGTATATGTATATAACTAAGTTTTGAGGGTTTCATACAAGCATGGAAATCCTATTTAACCAATCTGACAATATCTGACAGATCGGAGCCTATGCATTCTACTCAAGCTGTTAGTCTGTTTCATCAAAAGCTTTGAATAAACTTGGAGGGGACTCAGCAGCGTGTTAAAACTAGAGTCTGAATATTATGGAATATTATGTTATTACTTCAAAAAATTTATTAGAACGAGCTCGAAGTGGCCTCTATAGAATAAGGAAATTATCACAGGATAACGTTATATAACAAGTGATACGATCATTGAATATTGATATATTGATTGAATACTGTAAGAACATGGTCTGTTAAATGTTGCAAATGCAACAGCTAAAATTAGATATGGATTTCAAAAACATCTTTACCCATCACCTCTGTCTACAAGATAGCGCAAAGCTCAAAGCTAATGTTGGACAATTACACATTATTCAAAATTTCTCTAAATAAAGCTGCAAATCTTAAGTAAAAACGCCTCAAAACTTAGTTATATAAATATAATAAATAATTATATATGAGAGTAAATGTGTGTATATATGATGTTTACATTATATATTGCAATAATATATATATATATGTATATATAACTGTTTCAAGTCTTTTTGCATCTCTAATATATGAATATATAAATTAATATATATATTTATATATATATTTACGTTACGTTACGTTATATTTTTCATAATTTTTTTTTTATAAAATATCTCATTTGTATAATAATTTAAAATTTTAATTTTTAATTTTTCTTTTGGTGTCATTGAACTTGAATCTCAATTGGTTCAGCTGCAGCTCTATATATGGGCGTATATATGTGTGTGTGTGTGTGTGTGACTAGGTTATGCCTGGGTGTGTGTCTGTGTTTGTGTGTATTGGGGTTATGAGAGCGCACTTCTCTGTTGCTTCTGGTCAAATGGGGGTTGAGTGGGGGGCGGGAAGGGGGTTTTATTAACTTCTTTTGTAAGTTCTAAAACAAAGCATCTGTGTAAAAATATTTTGTTTGCATTTTTTGTTTTTTTTTTACATTTTTTTTTGTTTTCATTTTTTCATTTTTTTTTTTTTTTTGCTTTGTGTATAAATAAATCTAAATTGTAAATGAATCAATTAAACGCTTGCCTCAATGTACAATATATTTATATATATATTTTTAATATTTTATTTTTACTTTTGTTGTTGTTCTTGTTCGTAATTATTTTTTGTATATATATGTATGTATGTATGTATATATATTTTTTGAATGTAAAATTGCAAATCACATAATTTGTTACCACTACTGTTCAATGGAATTGATACATATATATATGTATATATGTATATATATATATATATATATATATATATATATATATATATATATATATATATATATATATATATATATATATATATATAGGCATTTAATGCTATTTAAAACGCTATCAATAAAGCCATGCATAAACACGATTTCGAACTATGGCCCTATAAACAATTGCACATAGCACTGTGGTCTAAATTCTAATTTTTAAATTTTTTACTTTAATATATATTTTTTTTTTAGTTTTTTATTTATTTTTTGTTTGCTATTTGTTATGGGCATATGGCAAAATGTATTTGTTTATGTAATTTGTATGTAATTAATTGCTTATTTGTGTGAGTGTGTGTATGTGTGTGCCTCTGTCCATGTAGCTCCGTAGTTAAATAATTAATATATATAATATATTTTATATTATTTTATTATACTTTGTTTTTGTTTTTGTTTTTCTTTCTCGTTGTATAATTAAGTTCGAATTGTTTTCAATGTTTGTGTTTGTTTTGTTTAGTTTTTGCTTTTTTGGTTTACTATGCTTAATTTTGATATAAAAACTGCCTCTGTTCATTATATATGCATTAAAAAATAACCTCTATCAATTCTTAAATTATGAAATAATTGTAATTGACAATTTAATTCAAATGGTTTTCTTTTTATATTTTTGTGTTTCGGAATAAAAACTACGCGTAAAATAAATACATATTTCTTGTATATATATTATATATACGTTTTTCGATTTCTATATATATATATATATATTTATATATATTTTATATAAGAGTTACGTTCATTAAAAACTATGTCACTTACTTTTGGAATTGCTTTTAGTTGTCATTTTTGTTTTACAAGTGCTTCATCTTCTTCTTCATCATCATCTTCATCTTCCTCCTGTTCGTCTTCACCTATGCATCTTTGAATATCTGTTGAAACTTTCAGATGCTTGCCCAAAACTAGTTGGATATATGTATGTATATAGACTGCGCTATTGTATCTGCGAGTATTAGCTAGGTATATATGTATATGTGTATATATATTATATATACTCTCTCATATGCTCAGCTTTGACATAGGCCAAAGTGGGTCCTCCATAATGGGGGTATTACTGGTATTTTTCTTAATTGAAATACTCGTTCAGGCAGTGAAAAATGAGCATATTATTTTTGTGCAGTTGAAAAATTTTAAACTTGGAATCTTTATACTGCTGAGTATAGCTGCTATGATAGATTATTAGTTTTTTTTTTTGGATCGGGAATTACTATAACTCTTTTAAGGCTAGAGACTTGAAGTTTAAAGTATATAATCCTCTACAGCTGGAGTCGTGGCAATTGGAAAACTTTGATTTTTCTTATAAATTCAGCTTGGCCTAAACGAGTATTATGCAGTCGGTAGTGCCCGACTGTCGAGGATTTTACTTGCTGCTCTGTTGTTGTTTGTATAAAATTAGTTTATAATCTGGGTTATATGTACATAATTTAAGTCTAGTAATAAAAATAACTATTTATATATATATATGTATATATAATATATATATTGAAAATTGTGTGGGTATATGTATGTGTGTGAATTCTATATAACTTAATTGAATTTATCTTAAATTTTTTTTGTTGCTTTTTTTTCATATAAGTTAATTTTTTTGTTGTTTAATTGAATGCATTTATGTTTAAGTATTGTCCTTGTGATATGTTTCTAAATTGTTTTTTCTTTATAATCATTTCTAAGTAATTGAAGTAGTTTTTTTAGAGCATATTATGGAAGTTATTCATCTTAAATAGGGAGTTTTTTCTTTTCGAATATATAAAGTTTTGTTGCAGTTTTTTTTTTTTTTTAATTGTGAGAGTATTATGTCAATCTTCATTGCTTATCTGTTGGCCTACCGAACTTGTGATGCCTTTGGTTTGTTTGTTAAGTAAATATATATATATATGTATATACATACATATATATATATATATATATATATATATATATATATATATATATATATATATATATATATATATATATATATATACATATACATATATGTATTCAAAAGACTAAGAGCGAGAGTTAGTTAAGAGAAAGTGCTAAAAAAGTCCACTAGTTAATTAGTTGCTAAGATTCGAAATGAGCTGGTTTTCCTCTTCATTATTATTACTATTATTATTATTAGTTTACTCTCTATATATATGTATGTACGTGTCTGTATGTCATCATCTGCTGTACCTATGTATATAAACTCTAGAGCCCTAAAACGATGCCTTAAAGTATTTTTATATTTTTGTTGCTTTCTTTCTATATACCAAAAAACATGCAAATTGGTTCTGCTTGCTATGTACTCATATAATTCATATATAGATAGGCATATATATGTATACATATATATACATATATATATATATATATATATATATATATGTATAGAATTTCTACTTATGTTCCATAATATTCGTTGTGTCAGATTTTTACTATAAGTTACATTTTGGATTCCATATTAAACCTTTTGTTATACATTTTTCTTTGCATATATATTTGTTTTTGTATTTTCTCGCTCATTCCCAAAACTAGGAGAAAAGAAAAAAAGTTGTTGATAATAATTGGAGTAATAATAATATTGAGAAACATGCTATTGAGTTTGAGATCTATATATATATGTATATAGATATATATATATATATATAAGTGGCATTATCGGCATTACCAAAAAACACATTCCATACTAAAAATTCCATGCTCAAAAAACTACTCATATAAGCTGCTAGTTGACTGTTTTGAATCATACATATATATATGTATATATATATTTCGATAAGGGTGCTCGAGTATTGCTTATAGGGTTTGCTTGTGTCTTTCATTGTTATAAAGTATCTTGAAGTTTGTTAGAATATTAGTTTTGCTTAGGCTACCACAATATCTTGACTGTTCTCATCGCTGTCCAGGTCATCTCCTTCGATATGCTTCAGCTCCTCCTCATCCTCATCCAGATCGATGTCATCCACGCTCTTGTCGAGCGATATGTCGCTATTGTCTCGCAGGCAGGCCGACTCCAGATGCTTGTTCAGATACGATTTGAGCGCAAAGGTTTTGTTGCAGCGCAGGCACTTGAAATTCTTGTCGCCCGAGTGCGTCTGCATGTGCGCCCTCAAGTTGGAGCGATCGGCGAAGGCTTTGCCGCACTGCACGCACACGTACGGCTTCTCACCCGTGTGGGAGCGCAGGTGGCCTTGGAGCAGCCAGGGACGCGAGAAGAGCTTGCCGCATATATCGCAGCTATGCGACAGCTTGTGCGTTAGCAAGTGCATGGCCAGAGCGGGCATCGAGACGTAGGCCTTGCCGCAGGTGTTGCACTTCTTGGCCGACTGCGAGTCGAGCGAGCGATGCGTCTGCTTGTGGCGCGACAGATTGCTGGAGGTGGCGTACTGCTTGCCACACTCGGAGCACTTGTAGCAGCCGCGTTTGCGCTTCGCATAGTTCTCGCCGGTAACTGTCGGCTCGCTGTGGCCTGCAGCCCCGGAGCTGCTGTTGTTGCTGCTGCTGCTGTTGCTGTTGCCCTTTGCACGCTGCGGCTGCTTCTTATCCTTGATGGCTGCTTTGCTGGCTTTGGTGCGCCCGTCGAGCATGTTCAGACACATCTTCAGGGCAGAGGCGCGCTGTTGCTGCTGTGGCGGTTGCTGCTGCTGCTGCTGCTGTTGCTGCTGTTGCTGCTTTTGTTGCTGTTGCTGCTGCTGCTGCTGCTGCGGTTGCTTATTCCAGTGGCCGGATTCGGAGGAGGAGGACATGTCAATGTCCACATCTGAGCTGTGATCAGAATTGGGCGGCGTGAGCGGCGAACAATTGTTCGATGTTTCCGTTGCGCTGTTCAGCAAATCATACGAGCTGCTGCCAATGAACCGAATATTTGAGCTGCTGCTGCTGCTGCTGCTGCTGTTACTGCCAGCAACATTGGAGTTGCTGTTGCTACTGCTGCTGCTGCTGCTGCTGCTGTTGCTGCTGTTGCTGCTCTGGTAAGGCGATGGCGCATTCGATATCTCCTGCATGACATTCAAGGTGTCCGGCTGCTTGGGCACAGTCTCCTGCTTCATTATGGTGACCACACAGGGCGGTATCAATGGAGGCAAACTCTGGGATAGCGACAGCAGATCATGTGCCGCCTCCGTTTCCTCTAGGCTCCGTCCGCGATAGATGGCTGCAGCCACTTGTTGCTCCCTCTCCCGTTCACGCTCACGTTCTCGCTCCCTCTCCCGCTCCCTCTCTCGCTCCCTTTTGAGAGCAATCGGCTGCGGCTGTCGCTGGGCTCCACTGGCGTTCGCCGGCGGCGCATAGAAAATCACTTTGCCATCCTCGGCTGGGGCGCGACCAAAGGCCACTGGACGGCGCATAGATACTGCAAATATAATACAAAATGTTTATTCGATTACAAATGTTCAATGAGCCCACCCAGGAGGCCGACTGACAATCTAAAGGCATATCACAGTATTCGACTTGATTTGTTAGCTCCATTCCTTAACCCAGATATATTGCAGCTCTTCGAAAAAAAAAAAAACAAAGATAAAAGAGAAAACTCCTTGACAATTGACAACAAAAAGGAAGTCTGTCAATTGCACTTGCTGTCATTTGCCATGATAACAAATCAGTCTTTATTTTTGTGCCTTGGTCACTGTTCAGGATTGCCAGCTACTCAGATAATTAAGTTGAAAAACTATGAATTCTCTATAATTTGCTAGGTGCGAATTGGCCTAAGGCATATGTTCTATATGTACACATATGCAGACACTTGTTACATTATTCGAATTCGCACAACAAATAACAGAGGCGCCCTGTGTCTGCTGACACGGAGAATGGCTAGCTTTGGTTGGCATAGAAATAATGTAGAAACACCCTGTTTCAATATTAATTAAAATATAAAAAATAAAGCTCAACTGATCATATATTATATGATAATATATTAAATAAATTTTATATTGTATTAATTAAATTTTAAATATGTTAATAAATACTTGTTTAGATGGCATTGATCTCGATATATGCTTACATTTCCAAGAATATTGAAATGCAAAAATTATGCATTATTGTAGGGTATCTTTGAGTTGGGCTCACTGTACACAAAAACCTTTCATTAGTTGATTTAAAATGTTTTTTGTTTTTTTTTTTTATAAATTAAATAGCAAACTAGGCTGGCTGCTCAATTCGTGCACTTCGATTTAATTAAAAGTGTGACCATGGCTAAGCAGTTTATAGTATTTTTTGGTGCTAAGGCAGCAGTGAGTGAAGCTCCTGCAGAGCTTGCCGCTGCTTAAATATACTATAAATGAGTTCCTTGGTATTTTTTGTGCTAGTGAGGGAGAGACGGATACTATTACTATCAAATATACTTGAATAGTGTTCGCTTGGGGTGTGAGGGGGATGGCATTATTTCTCTGGAGCTGTGTAACATTTCGCATTCTCAATCGATAAGACTTGCTTGTGCCATAGACGACAACTAGAGTGTGCCCACCCTGTTGGCCCCCTTGACAATGGCGCGTGTTGGTTTTCGTGTTTGCATTTGCTGCTTTGCTTCTTCTACACAGCCTTTTGTCAAGAGCAACAAGCAGCGACAACAACAACAACAACAACAACAACAACAACGACAGCAACGACAACATCGACAAGAAGACAAACATGAAAAATGCCAACATACGCTAAAAAGATTAGCTAACGGCGACAATGTCAAACACGCAAGGGAGAGAGAGAAAGTGGGAGAGAAAGGCAAAGGCAGAGGCAGAGGCAGAGAAAGGGGAAGAAATGGTCCGTTTGTCCGTCACTGTAGTCCAAGTGGAGCCACAGTGGGTGGCCATAAAAACGTGCGGGCGACGGCTACTAAAAATAAATACACGAGTACACAAATTGTCGCAGCCACCTGTTCACATTGTTGTGACGCAACCTCGGGGCAGGTGGCAGGTGGCAGTAGCCAGTGGCAGGGGAGCTAATGGAGGGCTATAAAGGAAAGCGGATATGTATTTAACTGTTGCACCTACCTGCGGATACTGTTTTGGTTGTGTTTGCTCCTGCTCCAGTTGCTGCCGCTGCTGCTCCTCCTCCCGCTCCTGATCCAGCTCCAACTCCATTTTCAGTGGCAGCTCCTGTTGCCGTAATGGTTCCTGTTGCTGCTGCTGCTGCTAGTTGGCGTTGTTTGTCCGGCTTGGAGATCACCTCTCCAATTGCTGTTATAGTACCCGCTGACGATGCTAGATGGCGCTGTTTTTCCTGCTTGGAGTTCATTTGCACCAGCGACTGTGCCGCCGACCATTCCAATTGTTGCTCATCGGCTTGTGCCACCTCCTCCGCCTCCTCGTCCTCCTCCATGGCATCGTCATCATCGTCATCGTCCAGCTCGATTATTTCACGCTTGAGTGCGGCTTTACGCTTGCTCTCCCTCTCCTTCGGCTTCTCCTTATCCTTAGCCTTATCCTTATTGCCAGACTTGAGGGTCATCTTGCCTTGGCCATTGTTATTGTTATTCTTATTGGCATTGCGCAGCACCGAGAACTTATCCTCATTCCAACTGGCATTGGCCGCCGGCCTCAGTTTGCGTAGCTGCTGTTGTTGCGGTTGCTGCTGCTGCTGCTGGTGTTGGTGCTGGTTGTTGCTTCTGGGCTTCGGCTTCGGTTTGGACTTCGGACGTCGCCAGCTTTGCAAGTCGCTGGCCGGCGCATATTTCTTGCTCGCATAGGCAATCGTTTGTATCTTGTTGCGATTGGGCAGTATAAAGTCCACAGACATTGTGTCTACGTCGCTCTGTTCACTAGCTGCCACTTGCCAGTTCGATCGAAATTCTTTTATAAACTACTTAAAAACCCTTTGGGCTATACTTTGTATGTTTGTGTTACGGCTTTACTTATTTTGTTTTTGTTTTTGTTTTTTTTTTTTTTTTTGTTTTCTTATTTATTATTTATTTACTATTTTAGATATAGCACAACCTTCTTTCACATCGACTCCAGTGTAGTCAGTGCAGTAAAATGCCTCACTTTGACTCCAACTTTGACTTCGACTTTGACATGAGCTGCCTTGAGAGTAGCGCTACTTCCGTACCGGAAATCGGTTCTACTTCTACCTCTACCTCTACCTCTACTTCTACGTCTACGTCTGCTGCTTCTGCTGCTGGTGCTGCTATTGCTGTTGCTTCAGCTTTGTTAACGTGCATCCTTGATCTTGATTTGGCTCGCTCCTCCACTCGCTGCCAAGCACACCCCAGCAGCTTTCCCTACAACATTTGCAGTTCTTGTTCTTTCTATATATATATATATATATATATATATATATATATATATATATATATATATATATATATATATATATATATATATATATATTATGTATGTATATGTATCACTGTTATTCAATACGCGTAGTATGCTTGAAAGAATCACTTAAGTTATTGCTTTCGTTGTTGCGTTTCCGTTCCGTTCCCGTTTCCGTTTCCGTTTCCGTGCATTAATCAAAGTTCTTTATAGAACGGGAAAGAAGATTTTTTCCATTAGTTAACACTAAACTCAATGACTATTTACAAAATATAATATAATAAAGATGACAAATTTGAATTAGTAAAATATTTTATGTTAGTTCAAAAGAACTGGTTCATCTGAGATCATAAACAGATCAAAGATTTTACTGTTTAGGATTCTTAATGGTTTATTTTTATTGAAAGTCAATAAATAGTTGTTTAAAAGAACTAGTTCTTTTCAGATTGGAAGGTAGATTACATGTTCATTGGTAGAATAGCGCAATAGTGAAAAGGAACTAGTTCACCAGGTAATTTATTAACTTCTTTATCAAAATAAAATATTTAATTATTTGTAAAGCCAATAGCAATGGTATTCAGTCGTATTAGATGGTGTTAAAAAATAATTAGTTTTACTGATTCAGATCAAAATTGGATGGAATGTCATATCTAAGCGCTACTATAGATTAAGCCGTAGCCGTTTAAAAAAAACTTGTTCCTTTCAGATCACGTTTTCAAGGCTTCCTTGCAGCTTTACGGTGTTATTTAGACGCAGATAATTTGGAACTAGTTCTCTCACTTTTGGTTTTGATTGTAATAATATTATTAATATTATTATGAGCACTATGTTTCAATGGGCTTTATTTATACTATGATCATATCATGGCAGTAGTATTTTTACTTTTCATTCGCAATGGTTGTTATTTAACTCTTTGAGTAATGGGCTTATAGTTCATTGGAACTTGTTCGCTATTATATTCAATTTATAATATATGTTTTCGAATGATGATTCAACTATTGATTCCGTAATAATTGTTTTGTTTGGACACTCGATTTTGGCTTTTGCACTGTAAACAAATTCACGCACTGGTTCACAGCTCGGATGCTGCTGTTCACATAACAAGTAGAGCAAGCCGAGAAGCTGCCTTCCAATAGAAGTTCCACGCATTGCTCTCTAGTTCCTCAACACTTTATAAGAATCTCAAATTGATGCACGAATTCTGTTTTATTTTATATATATATATATAGATATATATTATTTTTTACGGCAACATTTCGAAACAGTTTATTTAATATACCAAAAGTGGAAGCAGAAAACGTGCAAGGGGCAGGGTAAGTGGGGGTCGAATGAGGGTGCAGGCGGGCAGTCGGGCAGGCGGGCAGGCAGGCAATGCTCTTCCAATGGAAGGCGCGCACGCACACCAACCACGTAAACTATCTATCCCTATCCCACTTTTTAAAATGGCGCATACTCGTGCACTCGTTGGCTTTGTTTAGGAAATGCAGACTTCAATTGTTGTTTATCAGAAAATGTGGCTTGGAGCCAATTAAATCCATTCACTGTTTCACTTATTGCCTTTTATAATACTTTTTCCAGGTCGCACGCACTTTTTGTTGAATTCTTGAAGCTCGCAGTTGCTTGAAAATTGCACAAGAAAAAATGAATATTTTCTTTTCGTTGTTCGCTGTGTTTCAGCGTACAACAACTTGTTTCACTCTGCACTTGTCGAATGTTTTTGTGAATGCGAGACGAGTAAGAGCAGCGCATACACCAATACAGATGCAGAGCGCGAGTGCGAGTGCGAGAGAGTGGCGATTGAGAGTGCGAGAGAGCGAGCGCGAGCGCGAGCGAGAGCTTTCCTATTGAGCGAGTAGCGAGTGACGAGTGCGGCATACATGCAACAAATAGTCAACTGTTGGTTGCCCTAGCCTACCTCACTGTGCTCGAGCACCCACCCTCGCACACACGCAGTCTCGCTCTCTACCTCTCTCTCTCACACTCTCTTGCTGCCATTAGTTGCACATAAACAATGCGCAAATTTATTGCATACTTTGCAGCGCTCGCAGCGAGTGTCGTTAGAGCCCGCCGCTGCTGCCGCTGCTGCTGCTGTTGCTGCGGTATACGACACACACACACACACACACATATACACTCGCACACACACATACACTGATTCGGCACTTTGTTGCATACGTCACATGCAACAAAAGTTTACAGTTGAACGTGAGAACTCATGCATAAATTGAGTTTTCAATTGAAGTTTTTCACTCGAATGAATTTCCCAGTGGAAATTTTCACTTGCCAAATCGAAATCATAATTAAATCAAAATTAAAATCCGCATTTTCCACATCGCCCTTTCACCTTTTCTTCCTTTTCAGCTGGCACTTGCTCGTCGTTGATTTGATTTTCTATTTATTTATATATTATTATGTTTTTCTTAGGAAATATATTTGCTTTTCTATTATTTGACAGTTGCTTTGTGTATTTTATTATTTAATTGAATTTTTGGACTTTTGTTTTTGTGTTTTTTTGTTGTTGTTGTTGCTTTCTTTTTGTTTTGAATTTAGCATTAATTTGCTGCCGCTGTGCGTCAGTTATTGACGGTACCACTCCCTTCTTCTACTGCTGTGCGCTACGTTTTCACAGTTATCGTTCACGTCACAGTTGCTAAAACTGAGCTCTCTGTGTGTGTGTGTGTGTGAGTGTGTGTGTGTGTAATTTACAGCGAGTGTGCGTGATTTCGGGTCAGCAGCTAAAGCAAAAGCAACAACGCTGCGAAGCGATGGTGGTGGCATTGCCTAAATAGGCAAGGGTGAAAGCTTTGGCTATGTGCAGGGTTGCGCAGATCTAAGTGCATAGGGCTAGAGCTAGGGCTAGGGCTAGGGCTAGGGCTATACTTGTTTAGTTTGCTGCTTTCTCTTCCTCTTCTTCGGTTTTAGTTCCGCCTTTGATTTGTGTAGATCGATAGGCCGCGCTTTTAGAGCCCACGGCAACCAACACAAAGACACAACAAGTAGCCAAAGCAGCAGCCGCAGCAGCAGCAGCAGCAGCAGTCGAAGCCAGAGCCACCCCCGAAAAGGCAATCAACAAGCAATGCGCAGACGCACTCGCTCTGCTTTTGGCAACAAATGTAACGAGAGGACACACACACACACACACACACACACGCGCGCGCCATACACACGCACACAAGCAAAGCCCAGCACACACACTTGTGGATTGCCGAAAATTATGCAACAGCAGCAGCAGCAGCAGCAGCAGCAGCAGCAGCAGTCGTTTTGGGCAGGCAAACGTTCATTTGGAGGGTTGTTGTGAGCAGGGCTGGGGGTTGGTATACGGTGTGGGCTGGGGGGGTGTGCTTTGGGCGTGTGTTTTGATGTCTGCCACTTGGCTGCCTAGCTGCCAAAAATACCTAAAAACAATGTTGCCATGCCATGAGAAATGGGGCGCTAACTTAAGCTGAATTATGGTTAGCTATGAAGAGCTGCTGCACAAAAGACAACACACACACACACACACACACACACACACACGCATACAGGCACAACTGATCTGGTTAAAGCATTTAATTTGATTATTTTGCATTTGCACAATTGCCGCATGGCTTTGCTCTCCCTCTCTCTCCCTCTCTCTCTCTCTCACTCACTGTGTGTAACCCAAAAGCTGACACACAAGTTGGGCAGCAGCTTCACTAACTATGCCGGTTAGAACAATGGCCAGAACGAGGCATTCAGCCGCATCCACAGCGAGTTGTGTGCCGACCAAACCCCCTCCCCCCTCCCCCCTACCCCATCAGCTCCGCCTCCTGGCCGTTGTCCCTTTTTCGAACATTTTGAGGTTTTGGGCTTTATTTCGTTACGTTTCGTTTGGTTTGGTTTGCTCTGTTTGCACAGCGCCAAACCAAAATCAAAAAAAATAAAGGGAATGTCAACGAGCAGAGCAACAACAACAACATACAGCAAGGACGTCATGGGCCGTGGCCCTGTGGCCCATTGCTGTTGCTATTATTATGGCCAGAGCCGAACTTCCCCATGTCCCTTGTGGTTTTTTCTTTCGCCGCTGCCGAGTCTGGCTCTGGCTCTGGCTCCGGGTCCGGGTCCGGGTCCGTTGCGTTGACATCAACGCTTCCGCAGCGAGCTTCCTTATTATTCCTGTCACTAAGCCGCCCTTTAAATTCGCAATGAATGCCAAACAGTTAAATGTTTTTCGAGCTGCGGAAGTGCAGCCAGAAACAGGAGGAATATTTGCGTGTGGAGTGGGTCGGATGGGTATCGTTTGGGGCACAACCCTCAAGGTTAGCAGCAACAGGAGCAGGAGCAGGAGCGGCACCAGGCACCAGGCAGCAGGCAGCAGGCTACTTGCTGTGTGAATGTCCTGCCGCGCTGCGGTTGGGACTGTCGCGGTTAGTTTGACCCTTTTATGGCGCCTTGTTATGCTTACATTTTTCGTCAAACGCTAATGGAGCTTAAAAAGTTGTCAAAAGCGGCGCGGGATTTATATTTTAATTTCACAGCGTCAAATAGAAAATGAAATGGGCCTGCTTAGGGCAGTGGTAGGTGGGAGGTGGAGCGGGGCAGACACAGGAACTGCTGCTGCCTGACTGCCGCTCTTAACAAATCAGACGCCAATCGCTGTCAGTCAACAGCAACAGCGCCAGAGTCCTTCAGCTTTACAGAGTCCTTCTGCTCGTCCAGGGCCCAGCTTCATTTATTGCCATATGCTGACGACAGTGTTGCTGGCGGCAATCGAGCGAGCGAGCGAGCGAGCGAACGTCTACGACACGGCGACGGGGGCCAATTTGAGCTGTCATAAAAATGTACAACAACTGGCAACAAAGCAAACAATGCGACGAGTGCCAACAGCAACACAAAACACCAACAGCAACACCAACAGTCTGCAATGGCCGCATTCAGCAATTGTGCAAACAAATTGCTGTTGCACTTTACTTTTATTTTACGAGTGCGAATGCGAGCGCTTTTTTTCTCCTCTCTTCGCTTTTCTTTACTATTTTTTTTTTATTTTTTATTTTTTTTTTTGCTCCAAGTTTCTGAAGACCCAGGGAATCCCGCCTGTCAGCTAGCACAACTGCCCCCAACTGCCACCCAATTTGCATTTTACTATCGCTGCAGGTTTTATAGTTGTTGCTGTTGCTCCCGTTGTTGCTGTTGTTGCTGTTGTTGCTGTTGTTGCTGTTGCTGCTTTTTGATGCCTCACTTTTGCGCTGGTTTTATTTGCACGCCGCAATTTTCTTGCGCTCCTTCCTGTGCTCGGCCATAAAGTTTACTTAACATGCTGCCTTTTTTTTGTGTGGAAGCTGTTGGCATTCGGATTGCAGAAGTCAAGCAGCTTACACAGACAACAACAACAACAACAACGCACAAACACACACAATATGCTTGGCATTCTTGGCGAGGTTGGCCCTAGTGTTAATTCCAAGATCCGACAATGCTAATGTCGTATGCATTTGTATTTGTAATTCTATTTGTTTTGAACTCGTAACTGGACCCCATAAATTATAACAATGTAACGCTTACGCTTGTTTTTCCTGCTTTCGCTCCTCTCTCTCTCTCTCTCTCTCCCTCTGGCTGCTGTTTTATGCAGACAGTTGGCAACCGCCCGATGTGGTGCGCTCTCGGTTTTGCGGTCCTGCGGCTACCGCTGGCTTCCGCAAAACTGAGCTCAACTCATTAAGAGTTGCTGGCGCAGCAGCCGACTTTAAGTGCATCAAATCTGAAAATAATCAAACTGTGATTATGTTCAGCCACAAAATGAAACTTGGATGGCATTGATGGGCAGTTCTTTCGATTTTATTAATATTAATGATTAAGCATAAGTAAAAAGTAAGTAACTAGTTGGACTAGTTAGACTTGGCCAAAATCTAACTTTATTCCAGCTATTTCCTGTCTTGCTAACTTGGCTTGAATATCGAAGATTTTAGAATCGAGTCGAAATAATATAAATAAACATAAATAATATAAAATAAAATAAACTTGTGCGCCAGCTATTCGCATATTATATTATAATGAACGATGAGCTTCTAAAAATTCGAAAATATATTAAATATTGTTTATTATATTCGAACTGCATTTGATTGATTTACTAGCATCCAAAGTTGTTGAATGGCTGCATATTCCCCTTATCAAATGTTTAGCATACCAGTGTAAAGTTTCCTCTTCTTGTTTATAATAAAATAAATATAATAAAATAAATACAATGATTTTTAGAAAATAAAATCTCTTCAAACATCTAACTTTATTCCACCAAGGTACAGTCAGTCGTTTCGAATGAAAACAAAAATGATCCTAAGTTAAATTTCCACTAAAAATAACAGAAAATTGATTAACTAAAAATTTAATAAAAACAAAAAATTTTAAATTACTAATTTTTAAATAAAATTTTTTTTTAATCCTAAAAGTATGTAATATTATTTGTTAACCGTTTGAATCAACACTTGATTCTTATCCCGTTTGAATCGAATTTTTAAATATTTTTCTTTATTATTTTTATTTTTTATTTGTTTTTTATTTTATTTTTATTCGCAATCTGTCTTATACTAAATGTACATATATTTGTTTTTATACATCCAAAAACAATAACACTAAAAGTAAATCCGATACTCTGGCCAACCTTAAGTCAGTTGCAAAAGTTTTTCCTTAGATTAGATATAAATCCGGTTACACTTGTTTTTTTTTTTTTTTGTTACCCAAGTTGATCGAATCACAACTTTTTTAAGCGAATCGTAAATCGTTGCACGTTTGGAGTGCACCATCTCGACCGACTCCAACTTTTCAGCTTGTTGTATTTTACTTTAGTTTCTTAGTGGAGCTTTTTATCGTCGTCTGGTTGGCTGGAATCTGGCTGTTGCCATCCGCTGCAATTTACAGCCAACATTTTCACAATTTTCCACATTTGTATTTATTTACCGTCATGTGTTTAAGATGTTGTTGATATATGTTGTGTCCTCCATAGCACACACACAGACAGACCCACACCCACACCCACACACGTTCACATAGGTAGACATGCCACCGGGTTATACGGTAAGTAAATTAGGATTTATGCTTTGTTCTATTTGAGCGCTGCAAAGCCATAAACGATTTTTTATGCACAGGGCACTTGCCACTTGCCAACTGGAAGATGGCTAGGTGGCTAGGTGGCTAGGTGGCTGTGTGGCTATGTGGCACGTCGTTCACTGGCATTTCGCACCTTTTGCCAGTAAGACGATTTACGAGCCAACGCATGTGAGAACGTAAAATTGTTATAAATTTGCATGTGCATTTGCAGGGAGTTTGGCTGCCACGGCGATAAAAATAAAATCCAAGCAGCAGTTCCTCGCACTGCCAAGATCAATCGCAACGGCTTGCAAAGTTAATGGCACATGAAACACACTCACCCAGCATCGCTTACCACTTCCACTTTACCCACACACCTGAAGGGAAAAGTCTAATACATTTTTCGCTCGCATTAGTCGCTGTTGCGTAATTGATGCGCACGAATTTATCAAGCTGCATTAGCGAATGAATGAAACCTGTAACTCATTTTGTCACGGCGCGTAAACAAGCAGCATAAAGGCGAACTAAACTGTTGCTAAGCCCCAACATTGACATGGCTCCACCTGGCGAACCTACACATTATCAACAGCTTTTGCATTGCGTGCCCATATGTCGAATGACACCGAAGTTTTTCTTTTGCTTCGCAGTTAAATTTTGACCCACATGATGATGGGCGGTGGGGCTGCTTGGCGGGCTGCCTTGGGGGGTGGCTGAATGACGCAAATCTTAAAGCACTAAGACGCTCGCCAGGCAGATAGTCTACAGTGGATTAATGCTGCCATAATTTCTGTTGCCCCCCTGGGGGGCGTACGTGGAGTGGAGTTCATTTAATATATCCGATAAAAGTATTTGCAATAAATCCTGTAAAAGCTAATGATTAATTGCTCTGTAGCTTTTAACGTCAACGCGCGTAGTAGGCACGGATTGTGTCAGCCCAAGCCAAACGTGGCTCACATGCACAGTGGGCTAATTACCACAAAAATTGACTAAAATTGAAATAAATTTGAATATAGGTTATTAATTAAAAAAAGAGTATTTCAATTATGTAAAGTAAGCTCAAAATGTATACAAATTAATTTAAATAAAAAATTGTTAAAAAAAATTTAAAAATTAAAATTTTCTGCACCTTTTTTGACAGCAATCTTTTGAACCACCCTCTTAAGGTAGCAATCTGTATGAGCACTCATTTTAAAGCTTGAACAATTGCCTTTCATGTGTAATTCTGGTTTTTGCTTATATCTTAATTTATGCTTACAAAAACTGCTCAAATGTCGCCACTGTGCTTTGGCGAACGTGGCGTATGAGTAATTCAGCTTTGACGCCGCAGCGCCGCGCGTGGTTTGCCTACAGCGCACTACACACACACGCACACTAAATACACACACGCACACGCACACAGAGACAAATATCTTGTGTTGTATTACTGCTGCTGCTGCTGTTCATGTTTTGCGTTATTGTCGCTACCAAAGTAAAAACACAAAAATATTTATTTCAAATGAGTCTGTGTACAACTGGGACTGCGGAACTGCTAAACAGCATGTTGTTATTGCTGTTGTTGTTGTTATGCTGTTTTTTTTTCGCTTATTTTCTGTAATTCGTTTTTTTTTTTTTGTTTCGTTTGTTGTTTTGGGTGGGCGGGCCAAAAAATTACAGTGAAAGTCAGGCGGCAGCAGCAGCAGGACGCAGGGTGGGTTCGATGTGTTGGCGCCTTTCCTGTGCCAGGGTGAAAGACAGCATTTGCCATAAATTGTGAAAGTGTCAACGAAAGGCAAGACACACACACACACACACACACACACACACACAGCAGCACGCACACTTTGTCGCATTGAGTCGTACTCGGGTGTGGGCAAGCAACACGCACGCATATTTATTTTGAGCACATCCTTTTTTTCGGCCCAGAACAGAAAGGAGCGCGTATAAATGCGCTATATATATATATATAAATACATATATAAACGCATATATATATATATATACAACATATAGAATGTGCTTACATATACTTACGCATATTGTTCTAATCAGTGCCTTGGCTTTAATGACACCAGTTGCCCCACCCATCGCCTTCGCTTGTCGAACAATGTCAATTTTTTGTCTGCCCAAATTTATTTCGCTACCAATGCTCATATTTGTGGCTGTGGCTGTGACTGTGGCTTTGACTGCCAACAGAGCACAGAAACTACCCCCAGCAGTGGCAGCAGTTGGCTTGGGTGGGTTGGTTGGCATTTGGTTGGGAACAGCGAGACCAGCCCAGTTTCTGACACCATGCAGAGACGCTGCTGATTATTGTCACGACAAATTCCAGCGATTGAAGCCAAGTGGAGGTGGAGCTGTAGCTATACGGATTGTGACCGCATCGAGATGCCATGGGCGAGGCATTGGGTGTGGGAGCGTCAGTGAGACGGCAGAAGGCCAGCGGCAGCAACAGGAATACGATTTAACTCGGCCACTTGGCATTTTGCATAGGCTGTCGTTGACACACATACGAGGCCATTCCAGAAGATAGATAGTCCTATGCGGAATCTGCAGATTGGTCAGGTGGAATACGCAATACGCAATATTTATGGCCGTGCCATAACCTTCAACTGACCGCAGCAGCGATAGCGTACGACAACTCTTTGCCCTTGCTGTGGGGGGTCATGCATTATTTATAGCTCCAATGCCTCAATAAATACAATAATTATTAAAGAGAGCAAGAGAGCAAGAGAGAAGATAGAGAGAGAGAGAGCAGAGAGTAGTAGTAATCAATTTCATTGTTTTCTATATTCTTCACATCCCAATAGTAGCCCAAGGCCTTAAAGCCTTGCCACTCCACAACTGACTCTTCGCTTAACATCTGTCATATATCATTTTGGCAATCCGCTGGGCTGGAGTGAGTGGATAACTCGAATTAGGACAAAACAACCACTTAACGAAATTATTATATTAATTTCTTACCGCATTCACCCCAAAATTTCAGCGACAAATCGCCTCGACGCTTGTGGAAATCTTAATCTTAGCGTCTCGTATTGCAGGACATGGCTGGGCATTGTACCTGAGCCCCAGTTCCAGTTCCACTAAATTGGACACATCTGCAGCATTTTTTTTTTTAACCACCGGCTGATTCGGGGCATTTGTTTCCCGGCTCAGTAGCACGTCCTGCCCGCCTGTCCGCCTGCCTGCCGCGCCTTACTCCAGCTGTCCGTCTGTCTTACCCCCAACCCAATTCATCGCTTGCAGCGTTTTAGCAGCGTGTCAATCTTCTGAGTCAAATGGCGGCACGCATGGCAAAGTTTTCATCTGCCCACCTCCCAGCTCGCTTCCCCTTCTCCCTTGCTATGCCTTGGAGCCGATACAAATCCCCGCACGTTTTCACATTTCGACACAGCCATAGCCACATCTGAATCACATTCACATTTGCATGTACGCACACACACTCAGCTACTCACACATGCTTAAGTAAGCCGACTGCGTGCATGTTTCTAATGGGCGGCACAAAAGGTTACCTGATGCTGAAAAAGAAAAAAAAACCAAATGAAAAGAAAAGAAAGTAAAGTAAAGTCTCAAAACCAAAACTGGAAACTCATTTTGCCCTCGAGCGTGACTTTTATAGCACTTTGTTTCAGCGGCTGTTCCGAACACACTTCACAGAATATATATAAGGAAATATATATATATATATATATACATAGATTCATTTATAAGAAGGAACTTTAAATATCCTAGCATATGAGTAGATTTTATGCAGAAACTTGCCTAAAAAAACCTAACAGGATTTAGTTTTAGCAACTGAATTATTCAAAGGATTTAAATTTAATAAAAATAGATGACTAACAATAAATTAATTTTCTAGCTCTAACGTTTTAGGTATATAGTTAAAAATATAAGGATAGATATACATATATATTTATGGTATTTAGCAAAGCCTAAATCCTTTCTGCTTTGTAAGATATTATATATTTAAATTTTTATATATTTAAATCGGCTATAAAACGATATAAAAAAAAAACACATATATATATATATATATATATATATATATATATATATATATAACATACATATCTAGACCAATATGGAATACCATAAATAAAATAGATAATATTATTCTTATTATATAGACAAATATATTATATATTTTATTATTAATTAAATTAAATTAATTTTTATTACAATAAATTTATTTAAATATAATATATAATAAAATAATATAATTTCAACTAATTTTGCTTAAATCTCGCTTTCATTACAATATTATAATACCCCATTCTGTCAGACTATCAAAAAACAAAGGAAATGTTTTCCTATTTTCTTTGTCAGCCTCCGCGCGGCGAGCGCAAACTTTTGCTGCTTTCTCGAACTGCCAAAATGCGTTATACAATTTTTCGTTGGCTTGTAGTAGTTCCTGTTACACTTATTGTTGTTCTTGCTGCTGTTGTTGATGCTATCAACACGACGATCAGTTGCGACAGTTTCCGTTTCAGAGCACAGCCGCCTAATTGCCCCGCACTCGGCTCGCAGTTCCATTTAAGGTGAGAAATGTTGGAAGAAAAATACAAAAAAAAAAAAAGGAATAAGTAAAACTTCCTGTGTACTCATTTGGTTTGTACACTTGTACTGCACAGCCACGCCTCTGCCTCCCTCCACCCGCCTCCAGTCGACCAACAACAAAAGCAAAGACGAAAGAAAAAACGGATATAGAAATTCAATACTTTGATTCGTGCCAGTGGCAACAAAAGCGAAGGAAGTGCAACCATACAAGGTAACCAAATAGCAGGATAACACGTACCAAAAACAGCACTCGCTATGGCAGCATGGTGCAGGGAGGGCAATGCAGGCAGTGCTGCTCACTACAGATTTTCCAATTGCACAGCCAGTGCCTAACTAACTGGCAACTGGCAACTGGCAACGGGCAGCCGGCAACTGGCAACGGGCAGCCGGCAACTGGCAACTGGCAACTGCATTGTGGCTGTAGTTGTTGCTTTCCACATGATTGATGCCAGATGTCCTTCGTGCTCACACTCACACAGAACGATCGACAATAAAAACCAAACAGTAAATAAAGGTAAAAACTAAGTGGGAGTGAGCTAGTTGGGCGTGCATGACTAGCACATACTCTGGGTAAGCTCAACGAGCTCAATGAAACTTCGAGTGCATTAAAATTATATTAGAGTGTATGTGGAAGTGTTTGGAAGGGATTGTACACAAGAACTGATTATCATCGATATATGATTTCAAAACCACAGATTAATAAAGATATAAGATATAACGAATAGGCAATGAGAGATCGGAAAAAAGTTGTAAATTTCCTATGAATGAGATATCTAAGAATATATATTTCAAATTCCACGACTTTAGCTTTTATAATTCTCGAAATCGAGACAATCAAATATATATATATCGCTCTTCGGCCAGTTCTCCACTTTTTTTTGTACACTCATTTAAATAGAAACATAATACCCTTTTTAAGCATTTGCGATGGTATCGAGAGACTAGTAAACAAAGGTAAAAACAATTGAGTATTTTGTAATTGCGCGGTGCACTAATAAACCGAGCACGCAACGTGTCCTGCGTCCTGTATCCTGTGTTGTGAGAACCCGTGTGCGCTATGGGAAAGTCGAGTTAGAGCTACTGCTGCAGCAGCTATAATTACTAAATACTTAGTAAGGCACAGTAACGCCCAGTCTCTGATAGAGTCCTGGCCTGGCCTGGCCTGGCCTGGCATCCGGTTAAAGGGAAAGCTCACAGCTCACGGCTCCCACACACAACTCACATGTCTGCCAATTATAAGCAACTAACCGCAGATAACACTAGAGAGATGGAGAGGGAGAGGGAGAGGAGGAGGTGGAGGAGAGGATGCTGTCGTTTCCATTCCCACAAATGTTTTTTTTTTTCCTTGCGTTCAACCTCCTTCTCGACTTCAATCCTCTGGGACTGGGACTGGGACTGGGACTGGGTCTGGCACTGGGGCTGGGCTGTCAAAGCGACGTGACTAAGTGGTGAAAAATGATTTCATGAAAACGTGTAGCTCTCTCAGTGGGGAATGCGAACCGAATGCAAAGCTGGCAATCGAGTATGGGGCATGGCAATGGCGTTAAAGCGTTCACAGCTTCCTTCATCCTGGACGTGGCCCGTCTATTGGCGGGGATGACAAGGAACTGGCAATCGTCAAAGGATCAACATTTTTGCCTGCCAAGTAGCACTTCAAGTGAGTTTTGCGACGCATTGCCGCATTGTCGCTACTTCATCAGCGACGGGCATCAAGTGCAAGTATCATGTCGCTACCTCAGTCACAGTCGCAGTCGCAGTCGCCGTCGCAGTCGCAGTTGCTGTCACTGTCGCCGTCACTGCCTCAGTCAGCGTCACAGTCAACGTGCACTTGTGCAGCATCTTGTTGCAGAATGTTGCCAGTTGGCAACTGTGCAGGAAATGAATACGTGTTGAATATTTGTCGAGTGAAGCATAAGGACGATGACGACGAGGACGACGCCTCCCACTCGCCACACTCTGTCGAATGGATTGCCAGTCAGAGTCACATATATCTCACACATAACCCCCCCATGTATATCCCACACACATGTGTGTGTGTATATCTAAACAAGCCAGTTTACGAGCACTTGCATATATGCGCATATCCATATACAGTAAAAAACAACTATAACGAACCGCTTTATCGGGCTGCATCCAGCTACAATTTGCTTATATATTCTAATTTCCATACTTCATCAGTTTAATCCCGGCAGCTGGCTGAAAACGTGCTTGTTCGCTCATGCCAGTTAGCACTGTACTTGTCTATGGTCGTAAGTGTTTGTATATGTATATGTGCTTAGCCTTGCTGGCTAATGCGCGGCCCAAATATGATAGACGAGAATGTGTATTTGATATGTATGGGGCATACAACAGAGATTTGCAACACGCTGTGGCAGCAGCAACAAGCTGAAAGATGTGAGCCAAATGGCAGCTGCTGTTGGTGCACGCATGAAAACTGAAAGGCCCATCGAAATGGGCGCGTTCATTGAGAATTTATTTCAATACAAGACTCGAGATATGTGAGCCAGAGGGGACAAAGGGACGGACAGGCAGATGAGACAGATGAGATGAGTCTGTGATGAGAGGCTGCGGCCAACCAGCCAACCAGCCAACCAAGCTGCCAAGCACTGCAAAAGGACGAAACGGAAACAACGCTCTTTCATATGCAAGTCCACACATGTATCCTTTGTATTGTCTACCAGGATATCACTAAGTGCTCTTGTTGCATGCGGCAATCGATAGTCGAAACTACTTGCTAGCACTCTAACCATTGGCTTTATGGTTGGCTTGAATATATAAGTGTATGTGTGCGTGTGTCTGCCTGAGTGTAACAAGCAACTAATGCGAAAGCCTGCATATAGTGTGAATATAATATAAGCAGTTATATACCTAGTATAGTATATAAAATACTGAACGACATTTGAGTATGAATTTTGAAGGACCTAAAAGTAGAATATTTAAATATTGATTAGCTTATAATAAGAAAATTAAGCAAATTGTATTGCAAAAATATGAAAATTTTATTTTAATTAATTTGAAAACTTCAATCTCAATTTACATTGGGAGCATGGAAAACGTAGGACAAAAATTTAAGCTGATTAATATACAAAACATAAAATTACCTCTAGTTAAATTTCAGATAAATTAAATTTCAGCTAAATTAAATTTCAGCTAACCTTAAAATACAATAAATTCCTATTGATTGGGATCGTATATATATTATAAAGTGCACTCAAGATTCACAGTATTCAAATACAAATTCAATTTTAAGTGCTTTAAATATTATAGCTATGCTTCATATACTGTAGTCAGCTAGAGTTCTAGAATGTATCTAAACTTTGCACTAATCTTATATATCATATACGATATCTTAAACCAAGTCTACAATGCAAGCCAGTTATTTCCAAAAACAATTGAGAAATTGAAATCATTATAGAAAATTTATTTTAATTATTTTTTATCTCTTAGAAATCTTATAATGAAGCAATGGGTTATATTTTCTCTTAATTTCATTTAAAATATGGTCAAATTTAGAAAAAAAGGTATTTCTTTAAATATCCTTCTATATATACACACATCACATTAAACCTTTTAACCATTTGCAGTTGTCAAAAAAAAAAAAAAAACAATGAAAAAGATTTCTCTCTACATATAAATAATTCAATTTAGTCTTCAATTCGATACGAAGCTTAAGATGCTGTCAGATCTGGGCGAAACCCCGCTACCTAAGAGCAACCACAATAAAGCAAATTTCCCTATAAGTTTAATGGAATCAACTGCTTGAGTGATCAATGAAGTATAGGCAATTCAGGACCTTTTTGTTAAGGTCCATATTCAAATTGATGCCTGGCTCTGCACAATCAGCCATTAGTTGATGAGTTCAACATACAAACACTCACACACACACACACACTCGGCGAGGGCACTAACCTGAATTGTAATATAAGAACTGGGTGCAGCCGTCGATATTCGAGAGAGAATTTGAACCCAAACAGCATAAGCAGCGGCCCGATAGCCGTGCCCAGGGTCAGGAATCAGCTGCTGTTGCATATTATACAAAACGCTTGGCCAGCTGTCGGAAAATTGCTGAAAATCGAATGAAAAGCCGCGCGCGCATTCGCCTCACAGTTCGTCTCGCCCTTTTTTTTAAGAGAAGTAAAAGGACGACGACGAAGAGTAGCATCCACAATCACCATCAATGAGGCAAACAGCACCACCAAAATCCAGTTGTTGTTGTTGTTGTTGTTGTTGTTGAAATGCATATATGTATATGTATATGTGTAGATCGTCCAATGATGTCCCGTCGTCGCATCAGGATCGTTGCTTGGGCGAGTCTCGTCCAGGCTACTGTATTTGGCTCTGCTGGACCCGTTTGCCTACCTGGCTCTCAGCCAAAAACCCGTCCCGTCCCGTCCCGTGCCGTTCCATGCCATCCCGTCCCTCTACACACAGACACACACACACACACGGACATATCAACAAGGTCTTTGAACTCATCTCACTTCTAACGATTTGTGAACTTCGACCTTTTGTTGCTGCAGCAACAGCTGCCGCGCCAACATATAGCGATTCGCAGGATCTTCATTTCCAGCTCTGAGCCAAGAGATTTCGCAATACTCAACAATTGTAATTAAAAAGGACAAAGTTTCAAATTACACTCACTCGAAGCGGAGCGTGTGTCCAGCGCAAGAATCCGCACAAGTGAGAGCCAAAAGCAAAAAAAAAAAACAAAAAACAAAAGGCCAACTTTCGTTGTATCCTGTTGCAGGACATGCTAATAAGTTTTCGAAAAACGAGTAAATTCCAATTTGGCGATGACGTAAACGTAGTTGTTTTTATGCTCCTCTTCAAACTGACAAACAGGGTATAATAGGCTTGCTTGCATTTTGCGACGTTCCTTATGAGATTCAAGGAGAGATGAATGAGGCAAGAGATTCGCTAAGAGCTTATATAGATCTAGTATCTAGCATCTAGCATCTAGCATCTAGTATCTAGTATCTAGTATCTAGTATCTAGTATCTAGTATCTAGTATCTAGTATCTAGTATCTAGTATCTAGTATCTAGTATCTAGCATCTAGTACCTAGTATATAGTATCTAGTATCTAGTATCTAGTATCTAGTATATAGTGTATAGTATATAGTATCTAGTATCTAGTATCTAGTACCTAGTACCTAGTATCTAGTATCTAGTATCTAGTATCTAGTATCTAGTATCTAGTATCTAGTATCTAGTATCTAGTATCTAGTATCTAGTATCTAGTATCTAGTATCTAGTATCTAGTATCTAGTATCTAGTATCTAGTATCTAGTATCTAGTATCTAGTATCTAGTATCTAGTATCTAGTATCTAGTATCTAGTATCTAGTATCTAGTATCTAGTATCTAGTATCTAGTATCTAGTATCTAGTATCTAGTATCTAGTATCTAGTATCTAGTATCTAGTATCTAGTATCTAGTATCTAGTATCTAGTATCTAGTATCTAGTATCTAGTATCTAGTATCTAGTATCTAGTATCTAGTATCTAGTATCTAGTATCTAGTATCTAGTATCTAGTATGTAGCATCTAGTATCTAGTATCTAGTATCTAGTATCTAGTATGTAGTATCTAGTATCTAGTATCTAGTATGTAGTATGTAGTATCTAGTATCTAGTATCTAGTATCTAGTATCTAGTATCTAGTATCTAGTATCTAGTATCTAGTATCTAGTATCTAGTATCTAGTATCTAGTATCTAGTATCTAGTATCTAGTATCTAGTATCTAGTATCTAGTATCTAGTATCTAGTATCTAGTATCTAGTATCTAGTATCTAGTATCTAGTATCTAGTATCTAGTATCTAGAATCTAGTATCTAGTATCTAGTATCTAGTATCTAGTATCTAGTATCTAGGCAGAAGCAGGGTAACTACCAGTCGGTCCCTCCCAATTGGAAAATTCATATTTTTTGTTAAATTTTCGTTGCTGCTGTTTTTATTGCTAATGAAACAGGCACACGAAATGTTGCTGCTGCAATTGTTGTACTTGATGTTGTAGCTGCTGATGTTGTTTTTGTTGTTGTTGTTGCTCTTGTTGTTTTACCTGTTTGCTGTTTCTATGTAGACGCCAAATGGCAAACGCTGCGAGGGGGTTGATTGCTGGGTGGTGTTGCTGATGGCGATGATAATGATGTTGCTGTTGCTGATGATGATGATGATAACGCCGATGGGGTGGTTGCAAAGCAGTTCAAAAAGGAGTAACAATGAAATTATTGCAGAAACAGGAACAAATAGCATTTGGGAAAAACTCTGGCAGCCAGACAGACAGCCGAAGTGGAGAGAAAAAGAGAGACTGAGAGAGTGAGAGAGAGACAGAGAGCAACAACTCGTGCCTGCCTCCACTTTAATACATCATTGAAAGGAAAACAGAAAGAGCATGCCAAACACCTGGTACCCTTTACAATGGGCGCAGCAGCAACAGCAGCAGCAGGATCAACAGTTTTTTTTTTTTCGTTTCGGTCTCTGTTTCTGTTGCTGTTTCTATTCCTGTTACAGCTGCCACTTCCGTGGCCCGTGCCACAAGCGAGCGTCACACTTCGTTTCGATACGTGAATGCGGCATTTTAGTGGCCAAAAAAGGGAGTGGGATTAGATCTAGGCGAGGCTGCTAGACTAGCAGTTATCCTGCACAATATGCGAGACTTGATATATACATATATACATGATATATATATATAGATCTTAAATTGAGAAACTTACCTGGAGTCAATATAAGCAAACCCTGGCTGCTCTTAAGACTGATTCAAATTTAAAAAACAAATTTTTTCAATTTTCTTAGGAAAATTTCCGATTAAAAATTATTTTCAAAATTTATCATATTAAAAGATACCAATATCTTAAATTTTTAAACAAATTTTTGTTTTTAATTTTAATAACAATTTTTTTTTTACTTTACTAAAATAATTTTTTCCCACTTTTACAGAATATAGAGGAACTGAGAAAAGTGAGGTATATATATTCTGTATAAATTCTTCGATAAACTATATATAAATTTTGGAGGCTATAGCTATAAACACAAGTTCTATATCGATTTATAGGAGAATAGAAAAAATTATGGCAAATTATATAAGCAAAAGAAGAAAGTCAGCTCAAATAAAATCCCGTATATGTATTCATGGAGCTGAGTCAGTTCTTCTTTGGATATACATATATACCTTATAGGGTCAAAAACAATATGCCATGTTGACTCATGCTAAGGGGTAAGCGGGGGTCTGGCAGTTCGTTCTATTTTGCTAGGCAACGCCAAAGGCACAAGGCAACAGCAACAGCAACAGCAAAAGCAAAAGCGTTTGGCAAGCTGACAAATTTGTGCAGGCGCAACACCCACCCACAGGACACCGAACGCTGTCCTTTAGGCCAGTCTTTTGGGCAGCTGCACTTGTAGAGCATTTCCTGTTTTTTGCACGCTCGCAAACGCGCTCAACTGGATCCCCGCTCGTATGTACATTTGGGCGCTAGATTGCACCTTTTGTATAAATGTATTTTACCCTTAAACTAACGCTAATAACGCTTTGGAAACAGGAAAAGCTGTAACCATATTGTCCTGTGTACTACGCTGCCCTGCTCCTTGTTCCAGGTGAACGAATCTCGCTTTGCGTCGGCTGCATAATTTGGTTTCCTGTCGTGACGCGTGGCTCCTACCCAGCCCTACCGACCGCCATATGGCTGTTAAGTATGTTTGCTACTCGCCTCAGTGCATCTGTGGCTGCGCGTGCCTCGCTCACCGATCCGCGATCATATTTTCATAGGCATTTTCAATTTCCATACGGCTGCCACCCCCTAAAGCGGCTAGCGAAGCGCAACAACTTTGGCGTCGCGAAGGGTCGCCGACAAGCTTGCCTTGCCTCTTAGCTGGAAAAGCAGATTACAATTTAGAGCAAGACAGAGAGAAAGAGAGAGGGACAGAGGGAGGGGGAGGGAGTTTACCATGTGCTTCATGGGTTTCACTAAGAGGACTTGGTGCTTGGTGGCATATTTAGGGCTTCCATCGAGGTGCCCAATTGTAATTAGTGCAACGAAAATTCCACAGATGGTCTGTACGTTACATTTCAAGGAATATATGGTCTGTTGATATGTGAAGAGGTCCTTAGGGTCTGACAGCTAGATGGATTGGCATTTCTTGGCTTTTTTACCAACAAACAACAACAAATGCTTAAGTGCCCCATACTCGAGAGGCCATATAAAAAAAGGGGTTTCCATCTGTCAAATAAGCTGCGATATGTTATTTCCTTTAGCCGAGTCAAATGTTTCCTAAAATGTTGAAGCACTTTCAAGCAGCTCTCCGAAGAGGTAGAAAAAACAAATCAAATAAAAAAAAAGTTAATTGAATAAATCATATTTTTCGCCTACTAAGCTCATTCGCTGCGACAGTTGAGCAGAGCAGCAAATAAAAGTTTCTCTTAATTTTTCTCTCTTTTTTTGGCACTCTGCGTCTTCATTAATTATCCAAGACTTATGCTGAAAGAGCAAGGGCAGCCAGAGTGAGAGTTAAAAGGCGACTGTTATATATTTTCTTAAATTATGAAGATGGCCCCAAACAAATCTATATATATATTTATATATTAAAATATATTTATTTAATTAGTTACGTTTAAGGCTTATACAAATTTTTAAAATATAATAATAAATTTAAAAATATAAAAAAATATATTTATTTATTATTTTTTATTTGATTATTAGAGAAATTATTTTATATATTTTAGCTTATTTTATATATTTTATGTATATTATGTATATATATTATTTAGCTTTTTTATTATTTTTATTTTTATTTATTTTGTATTCTGATATTATTTTCCTGAAAGCCTTAATTAAAATCTAACTGCAACTGCTTTGCCTTAAAATTTAAGAGCAGTTTCGTATACCTTATATTATATACCTACTAAGCCAACAAGGCCATTCACATGGATTTTATATAGTAAACAGGCCAATTACCACTGACTTGCCCATTAATATTTATTAAAAGCTCACAACGCTGTTTTCCATTATAGAACGAAACCTATATATATCAGTAAGTACATAAAATTCTATATATATATATTTCTCACATATTTTTAATTTAACTTTGAACTCGAGCTTGAGTGAAATCGTAAATTTTCAAACATATCCTGACCTTTGATATACCAAAAAATCCTACGCCCAAATAGAAATGCTTTAATGTATTGCCAGCGAGTAACCCCACTCACTACTCGTCAGCCATACCCATTGCCCTTTACCTCTTCCATTTGCCACATCTATTGCTGCTACTGCTCTGGTAGCAATCAACAATGCCACAATCCAACGACTGTTGCTGCTACACCTCGCCCCTGCCACCCCACTAACCTATCGACCCTTCCCTCACCTACCAACCCCCCCCCCCCCTCTCTTCCTCTCGTCCACTTCCCTCGCCCCTCTCCTCGGTCGCCCGTCATTTTTGGCAATTTGTTCAAAATCAAAGTTCAGCAACAAATGCAATGCAACAGCAAGAGCAATTAACTCGGCACAACTGCCACATACGAAAGGAGACGCTGTTGCAAAAATCCACCCCCAAAAATATATTTTTGTTCAATAACAAAAAAGGAGCCATGAGCCAATTCCACAATTCAGGTACGAGCCGTGGCGAAGACAGAGAGACAGAACCGCAGTATGAGCGAGAGAGAGAGGGACGACGCAACAATTGGAGGAAAAAGGCGAAGTGGAACGAAATGGGACAATGGAACAGATTTCCTTATTGCTGGCGCCACACACACGTTCAGACATGATCAATAATTAATTATAGAAAAATTGCAATAAATTTGTATTTTCTCCCTATCTTCATTTAATTTAAATATTTTTTGAAATATTTAAATTAAGTAAATTAAATTGTAAACATTTTGTGGCACTTCCCCTTTGGTACGTGTGCAGCTGCCCTAAAGGACACGCAACAGCTACGCCAGCGACGTTGTTGCTTTTTTGCTGTTTGTTGTTTGGGGGTTGTTTAGGGGCTGTTCCATGGCTATGCCATGGCGTTCCGTTTCGCTACGCTCTCTTCGTTTCGATTTCGTTCGGCAACCCTTATAAGCAACGTTTCGTTCAGTTATATTCTCATAAGCATTCAAGAGTTGCTTACGTTCGGTTCGTTCGCATTTCTTCTCTATCTTATATAATATTATATTTTCTCCTAAATCAATTTTTTCACTCTACCAACAACAATAATTACAACAACTTAACTCAACTTTTCACAACAACCAACAAACAAACAACAACAACTCGTGTCAACTAATCTAAACTATTACAACTTTTAACGTCTATACTTTCTCTGTTTTTATAAAAACTACTAAAAACCACAACGAAAAACTATAAACAAATATCCAAAATTCATTTATTTCGGCAACAACAATAATATTTTGCTTTGAAAATTGTTTAACAAAACATAAATAAATCAACAAGCAATAACAAAAACAACAACAACAACAACAAGCCAAAGGATATCTGTATATATATATATATATATATATATATATATATGGAGCAATACAATTACCCATGTAAACCCCTACCAGTTGACCGAACCGTTATGTTTTAAGCACCCCCCCCTTCCTCGTTGTGTAAAAACAAAAAACAAAAAAACGTAAACGTAAACGTAAACGCAAATGTAAAAATCGATAAACCACACGCAGCCAACGCAAACGCAAGCCCCAAAAAAACACACACAAAAAACCCGAAAACTTGACCAAAAAAAGAAAAAGTTGAGAACTACAAAACTCTCTGCCGCTCGGAGAGTTTCAAATAAAAGCGCAGAAATGTGTAAAGTGGCTGTGAAATTCGAAGTATCCTAACCAAAAACCAAAACCGAATCGAAGACCCCAAACTGAACCGCAAACCAATTTATCAACAACATTTATATATATATATATATATATATTTATATATATGTAAAGCAATAAAAAGCAATATAAAATATTGAAATATGATTTAATAAGGAGGGAACCAGAGAGACAGAGAGAAGGAAAGGGAGGCGAAACTATGCGAAACTCAATTTAAGACAACTAAAAACAAACTCTATTCATTTCGGCGAGCCAATCTATATAAATATATATATTTTTCACATGCGAAATAGGAACTGTAACATTTTTCCTTTCCGCTTTTGCCACCTAAACCAAATACCCACTACGAAGGTCTTTGCTCGTACGAAACAAAACACTCGCTTCAGCACTTAACACTAAACTTGCCTCTAAATCTTAATAACAACAACAACAACAACAAACTCAAAACATCGCTCAATCACTCAATCAACGCAACTCAACTCAACTCAACTCAACTCAATCAATCAATCAACTCAACTTAAGTCAAAATGCCACGCTGCCTGATTGCCAAGAAATGGAAGGCATATCCTTGGCTGGATCGCAATATCGAGGATAACGCCAACGCCACACCAACAGCAACAACTCCACGGGAGGACCAACAGTCCCCATTGCCCAATCTGAAGTCGCGTCGCTCCACCATGGACGATGATGAGGAGATCGATGTTGTGGGCGACAAGCTATTGACCAAATCCGACAAGCAACGCACAACGGCAACGGCAACGGCAACAGCCACAGCAGCAACAGAAGCAACAAACAACAGCAACAACAGCAACACCAACAACAGCAGCAACAGCACAACAGCAACGACAACAACATCAACAACTACGGCAACAACAACGGCCAAGTGCTGGGGTCCCAGCTCCCCAACGGCAGGCACCACAGCTCCAAGTCCGCCGCCCCATTCACCGGAAGCAGCGACACGTGGCGCAACCAATGTCTACAATGGTAAGTGGTGAAAGGCATTGTCGTCATGATTTAGAAAAGAGTTAATTAGTATATTATATATAATATATTATAATTAGTAAACAAATATATATTTATATTTTAAATAATTTGAAATCATATATTTATTTATTTTTATATTTATTTCATTTTATTAATTAAATAAGAATTTTGACTACATCCAAGTTGTAGAGTTGATCAAATCATTAAATTATATAATTAATTAGTAAATGACAAAGAGCAAAGGGCTTAATATATTTTAATTCTATTATAAGAATTTCCTAACAATATTTAAAAATCGTTAATAAATTGATTCAAATCATCCATTTGTAATAGAAAAAAATATAGTTCTTTGTAATAATAATTCAAATCCCAACCTCTTCCACTTTCTCTTCTCTACCTTCTTCTCAAATTGTTTTCTATTAATTCATCTTCGTCGTGTTACACATCAGGTCTACATCATCTTCCTCGCTTCATACTCCCTTCTACCATAGTACCTCTGCCCCTAGGCGTATGCAACAATTATTGAACATCAGCAACATATTTCATCCCGCTCTAATTCTCACTTTTTCTCGCCCTCTTTTCTCGTGGCTTTTGCAGGCTACACACGTGAGCTGTCGCCGCTGCATTACACCGCGTACCTGCCTCGTATGGAGAGCGAAATAACGGTTATACGGGCAGCAGCCACAGCGCTTGTGGCGGCTGCAGCCAACAGCAACAGCAGCAGTCACACAGGTGAGCAACAGCAGCAACAACAGCAGCAGCAGCAGCAGCAGCAACAGCAACACTTGGCTGCCTATCAAACGCCGCCATCGTCAACCACATCGTCGCCTTCGTGTTCGCCAAACGGCGATAGATTTAGTCCGGGCATGTTGCACATTAAGATGGAATCTGGCCAGACGAGCAGCGAGCGCAAGTGCTTCAGCAGCACAGGCGCCACATTGTCGCTGCCGCCTAAGAAGAAGGACATCTACAGGCCCTACTCGCTGGACGACAAGCCGACGCATGGCTATCGCCGACGTGTGCCCGCCGAGGAGGATTTGCATGCAGCTCACGCCATACTCGATCTGAGCGCCTCGACAGCCTTCCATCCGCCCACGCAGCCGCATCAACTGCAGCAGCATCAGCAGCAGCAGCAACAGCAGCAACAACAGTCTCAACAGCAACATGAGCCACAGCAGCAGCAGCAGCTGCAACAGCAGCCAGAGCCACAGCTGCAACTGTTGTCGCTGCAACAGCAGCACCCGCAACAATTGCGCACCACATCAACAATTGCTGAGCTAGCGGCGGCAGCCAGCGTGGTGAATGAACAGCGCCCCTTGAGCAATGCGTCCAGCGCCAGCAGCAGCATTCACAGCAGCAACAGCAGCAATCACAGCAGCAGCAACAGCAGCAGCAGCAATGTGCAGAACGAGAACAGCAACACAACCAATCAGCTGCACAGTGGCCATGGCTTGGGGTTGGGCTTGGGCTTGGGTCTCTCTCTGGAATGCCATGCCGAACCGGATATGGATGCCGATGGCGATGCGAGCGGTCAGGCAGCGAAAACCGTTGCCTACACCTACGAGGCCTTCTTTGTCAGCGATGGACGGTCCAAGCGCAAGCACGTGGCCGATCCAGCCGCCGTCGTGGTGCAGGATCAGCAGAAAACCAAGTACACCTGCTCCGAGTGTGGCAAGCAGTACGCCACCTCCAGCAATCTGTCGCGCCATAAGCAGACGCATCGCTCGCTCGACTCGCAGTCGGCTAAAAAGTGCCACACCTGCGGCAAGGCCTACGTCTCGATGCCAGCTCTGGCCATGCACGTGCTGACGCACAAGCTCTCCCATAGCTGCGGCGTTTGCGGCAAACTCTTCTCACGGCCGTGGCTGCTGCAGGGTCACCTGCGCTCCCACACAGGCGAGAAGCCCTACGGTTGTGCGCATTGCGGCAAAGCCTTTGCCGATCGCTCCAATCTGCGAGCGCACATGCAGACGCATTCGGTGGACAAGAACTTCGAGTGCAAGCGCTGCCATAAGACATTCGCTTTGAAATCGTACCTAAACAAGCATCTGGAATCGGCCTGCCTCAAGGACGAGGAGGAGCTAATGATGGCCATGTCGCTGCATGGCCACACCGATAGCAACAGCGAAAGTGGTGCCAGCTTGGCCTCGCCGCCGCACGAATTCCTCGAACGGGTCAAGGTGGAGGCTCCTGGCGGAGTGGCTGGTGTTGGCATCACCTATGCCATCTAAACGTTGAGTAAGTGTGCCATTGCCAAAAACAAAACAAAACAAAACAAAAAACACAAAACAGAAGAAAACACAAAAGAAAACAAAACAAAACAAAAACAAAGTAAAAGCAATGCCCTTGTTAATTGATCGTTAATGTTGAAAGTCAGTTATCGATAGCAGTTTTTATATATACATATATATATATATATATATAAAGAATACGATCACAATACGTCCAAAAGCAAGTGTAGTAGAGTAACACAGAGACTGTAGAAATTCGCATTAGAAAACCATTTAAAAAACAAACAAAAATGAAAGAAAATGCAAACTAAATACACTTAGCGTAAACCTAATCTCGTTCTTCTTTTAGTCTTAAGCAAGTTGAACACAAAAAAAAAAACAAACAAACATTCCTAGAACCCAAAAAAAAAAAGGAAAGACAAAATTAATTATAATAGAAAACTTAAGAAGAAGAAGAAGCTGAACTTCTAATACCCATACACAGAAAGCCTTTTGCAGTAATTGCAAAAACTTAAAACCTGAGAACTTGAGCAATTCTATATCTATATATACATACATACATATATATACATATGTATCTCTCTCTATAACTATCTAAACAAAAATATATATACACACACAGACACACACATACATATACACATATATAAAGATGATGTACTATAACCTGTAGCTATCAAAAACACTTGTAGTCTTTAGCTCTACTCCCTAAACTCTAAAATCTAAAACTCTAAAACTCTAAACTCTAAAGTTCTATATCCTAATCAAATACCAAGAAAATTCTCTTTAATCTTTTAATCGAAGACGAAGTGATTAAAACAAATTTAATGCAACGAATACGAAAAGCAAATGCAATGTTTCTCAAACAACGAATTAGATCCTAAGGGCAGCCTATCTATAAGCAGTATATAGTAGCGCCAGAGAGTAGACGATAAACAAAAAACAAAAAAAAGCAATTCAGCTCCACATTTTTCACATCATTTTATATAACTAAGTCACATAGCAACATTTAAGCACGAAAACTAAAAAAAAAAAACATTTTAATTCAAAAACAAATTTAATCAAAAGTGAGAACGCAAAGCAATATTACGATATACGATATACGATATTTGTTATATCGTATATTTATAAATCATCAGCATTATTGGCACATAAACAAAATTTCTGATTTTGTTTGAGTTTTCTTATGATTTTAAGGCTAGAGTTACATGGGAAATAGAAGAAGAAGAAAAGAAGAAGAAGAAAGAAGAAAGAAGAATAAGCAGAGGGGTTAACTGAACAAAAATGAGATTTGGGCAACTAATTTGCGTTTAGCCATATAGTCAATTAGCATTCCAGGCAATTACAAACGATTATTAATAATAATATATAAATATTTATAAAATGCATAGAAGATGAAAAATTCTAGTCGCTGTCTAACAGCAAATTTTTTCTAATTTTTAATGAAGGCAAATTTCGATGAATTTCTGCTTAAATACCAGTTTTTAGTTTTAGAGCATTGCATTCTGTTGTGGCGCAGGAATTTGCCAAT
This sequence comes from Drosophila fulvimacula, assembly GCA_035045555.1. Taxonomy (NCBI): domain Eukaryota; kingdom Metazoa; phylum Arthropoda; class Insecta; order Diptera; family Drosophilidae; genus Drosophila; species Drosophila fulvimacula. Next base: position 4,434,842 of record JAWNOX010000203.1, on the reverse strand, counting down.
AGGAGAATCTGCAATGATAATGAAAGGGTTTTTTTTTAAAACATCAATAGATTCCGAGGAATAATTATCGAGCAAAAAGCTAAAGAATATTTTCAATATATAAAGAATAGAAAAATATGAGTAAAGAAATTCTTTATTCTTTAAAAAAACGTTCCGGAATCTAAACATAAAATCCTTTCAGTATCATAACACTTTACTCCAGTGGCACCTCATAAAGTTCCGACCAAAATGAAAAAACGATAAGACCAAACATGATTTGCTGTAGCCTATATACCTCCTATATAGTTACTCAAGTCCGTATTCGATCGCCCCTCACAAAAAGAGAGAAAACAAAACAAGAACAACAAAAAGCCAGATGAAGAAATCTATATGAATATCGAGTGTGATCTAGTCTCAAGCATTTAACAGTACACTTCGTCCATGCGTAATGAAAAACAAAACAACAAACAACAAAGAAAGAAACAAAGAAAATACTTTTGCACTCTTCGATAAACAACTTACCTAGTACGATATTACTTAAACCTATATTTATATTATGTAGCTCATATGTTCATTTATACGCAATTACACCCAAGCACAAAAGCAAACAAAATATGTAAATAGTGTTTAAACCTAATATACATATAGACATCTATTATATATCACTCAACTGAAATCAGCTTCAGCGACCGATCTCAAAAAACAACAACAACATAAGTGCAACGAACTTTGTCGTAGAGTACTTAGCCTAAAGAGTAGCAAAAACTTTAGATCGAAACTCAGTCAAAAACAAAACAAAAAACGAAACCCAGTTGTTGGTATGTCTAAGCGAGCGAAAAGGAATCTATATATAGTTATATACAAACATTAGAACATACGTATGTAGTTGCGTAATATTTACAATTATATATACACATGCATAAAATATATACATAAATATTTTAGACATAGTATACATGTACGCCTAAGTTAACCTAGTAAGTATAATCATCACAAAATTATTTTTATACTGTTAACAACGTAGTCGCTAAGAAGAGTTCTCCCATGCTCCCATGCGGAACACTTTTATGCAATAATCGATAACGATAACGATATCGATATCGAAATCGGCTAAAGTACCAAAGCAATACTCAACAAAAAAAAAAGCAAAGAAAAAAACAAAAAAGGCGAACAACAAATATTCAATTAAAACTAAAAAGCAAAATGCAAAATGCATGAAAGTTAACGAATAGCGTAAAGCTACTTAATACCCATAGTTACCACGGATTACACTGGCCAACAAAAAACATATTGAAGTGCAGTAACCAAGAAGCAAAAAAAAAAGGTTTTTTATGAAGTTAAAATGGGAACTTGCAGATTTCTCTTCTATGAATGAACAAATTTTATGCAGAAAAAATTGAAAAGAAAAGAAAAAAGATTAGATTAAAGGTTCTATTTCCTGACTTCAAAATAAAATTTAACAATTTTTCAAAAAAATTTTATTGATACTGATATCTTATCTGTCTCTTGCAATCTATTCTACATTCCATTCAAGATTCCTTTTCAACACTTAACAAACCTTTAAGAAAATATATAGTCAAATATGTTATTCGGTTACTAAAAACCTTTATGGCCAGTGTTATTATTTGAATATTTGTATTTGTTTTATTTATCGATTTCTTGTTTCTTTTACGCTAAAAGTTAATTTAAGATTTACAAAGGCGAAACATGTTTAATTAATGCCCGGCAATAATATTACAATTTTGTATAACAATGTAAACAACAACAAAGAAAAAAAAAACACAAACAAAAAACTTAAATGCATAATTAATTATGTGAATGAAAGCAATAAAAATAATGGTTAATCAATTTATTAGAGTTTAAGTAAATCTAAGGTTGAAACTATTTAAAATTAGTGAAGACAGCACACTTGTACTTAAACAAAACAAAACCAAACAAAAACAATTATAATGTTTTAAATATACAATACAATACATATACGCATTATATATGTATACATAAATACTTACACAATACAAAAAAAAAAAAAAAAAAAACAAAAACAAAAATCGTTTTTTATTTTAATTTTGTTGAATATTTTCCTTTTATGATTTTCCAACTGGACTCTTTGCTTTACTCAAGCTGAAAAAGTGTTCTTAAATATATATATACATATATATACCCTGTGGCAATTATTTGTGTTGAGAGCAGGTCAATAGGCAAAGCAATTCGAATGTTGTGATATTCCCACACACACACACACACACACACACACAAACACCAACACACACACACACACACACACACACACACACACACAAATTCAAAAAGCTGATTAAATACATTAATTTTGCTCAACAAATACATGAGCTCCAGGAAAAAACAAAACAAATAAATACTACATAACGTGTATCGAGAAGCAATAAAAGGTAGTTGTAAAAATATATTATATTATATATACATATAAATTGAGTGGGGGATTAACCCTAATGCATATTTTGAAATTTTCAAATTTTGAAATTTTTAATATAACCAAAATGCAACACGTAGTACATTAGCATATATACATATATATACAACTATATAGATGATATATATATATATATATATATATATATATATATATATATATATATATATATATATATGATATTTGGAAAAGCTTTACTCCAACAAAATCGGCGGTTACATTTTTGTTTTCAAAAATTGTGCCCGTTCTTATGGTTTTCACTTTTGGGTTTAATCGATTTTGAACCACACATACACGCACATGTTATAGGTTTTCTTTTACAATTAAGGATCAAGGCATATATTGTTAAATGAGTAAAAAAACGAAAAAACACAACAAAAAATTGTTAAAGTTGATTACATTTATATATATATGAAAATAGTTTTTGTATACCAGCGCAACTTTAAAATATTGAAGAGCAAAAAAAAATTGTTGAATGCAGTATTTTGGTTAGCATTAGCATTAGCATTAGCATTCATGATCCATTGTTTTCTATTATCTGTTGCTGTACTGTACACTCCCTCTCTCTTTCTCTTTCTATTTATCTATATATCTCTCTCTCTAACATTGTTGTCCTTTTTTAACGAGCGCTCGTTAGGTCAGCGCCAAATGAAGGAAAAACTCGTAAAAAATAACAATGAAAAAGAACTCTTAAAACACAGACCCCTGCCCTTGCCCAGCCCCCGCCCACATACTCTTGGTCAATTTTTAAAAAAGATTTTAATTTGCTGGCTTTTGTATATAGAACATTATTATTATTATTAGTATTATATCTTTTATAGAACGCTAAAAACGTAGTAAAAAACGAACTTTGTATAAATTAAATTATGAACAACAACAACAAGCAATGTTTAAACAAAAAAGAAAGACTTAGCACGTTAACACAAATAGTTTTCAAGAGAAAATGAAAAAATTTGAAACTTAAAAAAATACTAAAAAAAATCGAATTAAAACAACAACAAACAAACAAAATAAAAGACTTAATACTTCGATATATGATAAAAAAAAATTATTTACAAATATATTGTATATGGTAAACAAGAACAAGAAGAACAACAACAACGAAAAGCAACAGCAATAATAAACTAAATTAAACAATGAACAATGAGCAATAGAGCATTACGTATTAAGGCAAAACCGATAACAAGTATTATTAGCGCATGTATCAATGAGATAAGCAATGGGAAATCGTTAAACTAATGCATTAAGTAAGGCGAAAACCAACAAATTATTAATGAATTACTAATATACATACTAACATGCATACATATAGAGCTGTATATATATAAATATATATATATACACTATGATATATGAGAACAAAATTTAGCTTTTAGTTTACCAAGAAAATAAAGAACTAAATGAAATGAAATAAGCTCGTAGCAATTTTTGAATGTAGCTGCAAAATGAATTGATTAACAAGAATTATTAGTTACCAATACATATGTATATGTATATATATTGATATACAGGTAGAATTATGATTTTTTTTCTTGGCATATTTGTTATTGCAACATTTTGTGCTGCTGCTTTTGACGAGACCAATTGATGTACTTTATACAACGAACAAATATGAAAAAAACTCAAATTATGTTTATTTTTATTGCATAAATTAAAGGTGCATAAAGAAGCAATACCTACACAAACACACAAACACACACACACACACATGAAACATAGTTGAAGTAGCGTAGAAATAAATAATTTTGAACTTAGTGCACACACACAAAGACACCAACACACAAACACACACACACCAAGCGTAGCCATTGTAGAAAAAAGTAGAGTTTGCAAATTAATTATGATTAACAAAAAGAAGAAGAAGAAGCAGAGGCAACCAAAATATACAGCTACATCTATAAGTAACTAAGCACCTTAGTGAGCCAGCAAGAATTCTGTACCTAGAACTTACAAAAGAAACACACACACACACACACACACGAAACAAGCTAAGAATACTGCAGTCGTAGCATAGCCGACTGTCTAATACTCGTTCGCGTTACTAAAACTATATTTTATTGAATTTTGAAATTGAGCTAGTAGAGGATTAGCTGTGAGCGGAAGATATCTGACTGATCTTCAGTCTAGAACTGCAGCAATTACAGCTATTCAATTGATTTGCCATGTGGGCGTGGCTATATATATAACTATATCTAAATTCTAAAAATTTTTAAATGTTTTACATTCCCATAAACAAACGGAGACCAAACATACTCTCTTTTCACATGGTGAGCGGGTATTAATAAAAATCATATAGAAAGGCAGACACATGCACAGACACACACACACACACATACATACTCAATACTTATGTATATTTATTGCATTGCATATTGATGAGAACGAAAACTAATATTATATACATAAACGCAACTATTATGATGATTATTATTATTATACAAAGAAAAGACAGAGAGAGAGAGAGAGAGAGAGAGAGACAGGACGAGAGCGAGAGCGATTATGCGTTTATGTGTTTATTATGCAATGATTTATATATACATATATATACATTAGTACATTATACATTTTATATAGATTGTATGGCATTATGTATATGACATTCATGTACATACCTTAATATACGCACACACACACACACATATACACACGTACAGTAAATCAATTATAACGCAGCTGTTTTACTTTGCTGGCAGCTGCACTTCAAAAAGTCAATTTGCAAAATATTAAAAGAAAAAAACAAAAAGTCAATTTCTAAATTTAAAACAAGAAAAAACAAAAAAAAACACAAGAATTTACGCTATTTAAAACGGTAACTAATACAAAAACAAGAAAATTGTCTTCAGTTCGATGCGTGGTTTCCATTTGAGTTACAAGTACAGCGGCTATATAGAAACTATATACATACATAAATATATACATATTGTACTTGAACCAAAATGATTTACATATATATTTATATATATATATATAAATATATATATTATTATGATTATTATTATTATTATTATAATACAGCATTATAGCGGCGTATATATGCACACATACAGCAACAACCAACCAACACACACACACACCTATATACATATATATATATATATATAAACATAATACAAAATGAAAATAAAAGGCGAAAGGCAAAGTTAAATGCATAGTTACTAAACAACAACAACAACAACAACAACAACAACAAAATACTTAAAAAACAAAACGAAGAAAATGATGAAGATGAAGTGGAAGAAAAAGCCAAGCATTCTGTAAAACATAAACGTACATAAGTATATTATATTATATTTTCATAACACATGACAAATTTATACATGAAAAAAAAAATAAGTAAATGAAAATGCGAACTTGCGTAGTAAATGAGAAAATTAAAAACGAAAAAATATGAAAAAACGAACAAAACATAGTAAATAAAAATATGAAAAAAAATCTGAAAAAATGTATAAAAAAAAACAAACAAAATACTTTGAAAGCGCGTTTCATTTGTGTTCAATTTTGTGGGGGACGTGGGAATGCGGCAAGAGCTGGCAGCCAAGGATAATGACAGGATTTGCAGTTGGGCTTTAGCAAATAGCTTACTTCAATAAGCAGCTGTCAATGGCGACGATGGAGTCCAATCGATGGCAAGCAATTGTGCAAGTGCTCCTTAAAGCGATGCTCAAACGAATTATTAAGAGGAATTTCGAAATTGATTGCGCTGATTGGCAGTTGGCAGCTTTGAGCGAATCTGAATAAAACGGAAGTTACTTCTATATGGGTCAGCTGCAGTTGTGCTTAATTTTTCTGTAGTCTCAATTTATAGGAAATTGAAGTTATCGCTTAATCGATAATTATCGATTTAAAAGAACAATTTTAAAATGAAGCTCTTGGGAGTGGGCATTTAAGTCTTAATTTAAGGCATTGAAGGTATCGTTGAGCAAACTTGCTTGAAGGCCCAGAAAATATCCTCTACTATCAAAATTCTCCTTTCCCAGTCATTTGCAATTCTTCCCGTTTAGAGGTGATAAATGTATTGAAAAGCGACTCGGAAGATAAACAACAACAAAATACTCTAGCCTTCGGCTTATATTGAAAATCTGCCTTGGCTAAGCTGCAAAAAAATAAACCCATTATAAAGTAGTCGCAGCTAGAAGCTGCCAAAAATCTTTTCCCATTCGTGAGCAGCTTCAGCCTTCATCCTTGTTGTTGTCCTCGCTGTTGCTGTCCTTGTTGTTGCTCTTACGCGCGCACATTTTCACATATCATAAGGTTTTATGCTTATTAAAAGGCAACGGCAAAAATTGAGCATAATTTATATGATTTGCCTATGAGTCGGACAAAAATGCTGTTTATGGCCCGATCAATGGGCCACGATATATTCAGCTAGATATACTTATAGCAAAATATTGCCCACTGGCACAGATAGACCAAATAGTTTTTGGCCAGCAGCAGCAGCAGCTAAGCAACCCTTAGGCAGCGTGGAGCCATGTAAATATATACATATTTATATATATATATATATATATATATATATATATATAGGAGTTGGGGGCCAGATTGGCAACGGGGTTCGCTGTTATCCAGCAAAACAATCAACAGCGCGCTTTTTAAGCCCAGCCAGATATATTTTCTAATGCTTTTTTTCTGTAACTTTTCCACCATTCACCCTTGTTTTTCACGCTTCGAGCGCTTTATGGGCGTCGTCTCTCTCCATTCGCATTGTTGTTGTCATCCTTGCGGGCAGAAATGGTAGGCTCAATTGAGGTCCTGGGGATTGCTATTGGCATTGGGACTTTGTTTGTGGCTGCGGCGGCTGTGACTGTGACGCTGTGACTCCGACTCTGACTGGGCACGCAGATTGGACCTTTTCTTGCTGATACCCTGCCCGCCAGCGAGTACGGGCTGTAACAGGCCGCAGCAGATGCGGTTGATTAGCTGAACAGATGCTCAGAAGAAACTGTTGCAGTGCTACATAATATAATGCTGGCATTTCAGCATATATATATGTATATATATATTTAGCTATGCAGGTCAGGGGTATCTCCAAGTCGAGCACTCTTCCTTGTTTTGTATCCGTCTTTGTCACAGTGGCATGTGTCGGACTGGCAGTATCTGCAAGTACGTGTATCTTTTGCTGCTTTCGCTTTCGCTTTTGTTGTTGTGCGTGAATTGTTGCCTTGTTGTGTTGTGTGTGTTTTTTTTCTCGCTATGCCCTTCAAATTATGCACTATCTGGCCGCTGGGCGGGGTGGCTAGTGGGTGGAATGAGCGGAGATTGCATTAAGATAAATTTAACTGAATCAATTTGCTTAATAGCCAATTGAAGAGCAAAGCCAGGAGCAGCAGCAGCAACAGTAAAGACAAAAAAAATATAAGAGAGCCAAAAATACAAAAAAAAAAAAACAAAAACAAACCGTCTACAGTTTTAGTGTCATTTATTTTAACGTTGATTTCTTCCTATCCATTTATTTACATTGCACACTTCTCAGCGGAAAAGGCCACCCAGCCACCCGCAAGGACACCCGCCCACCACAGCCCAACTTAGTCCTGTCACCCTACCACACCCCCACACACACACACCCCCCCCCCCCACTCTCTCCGCTCTTAATGAAACGCCGTCCAGCTGGCTTAATACAAACGCGCTTCAACAGTGCCCAAAAAACACAATGAAAATAAAGACAATGAAGGAAGAGAAAGAGAGGGAGAGAGAAGGCGGGTTTTCGGTGTGCGAAAGATTTTATAAATCTTAAAAGTGGCGGCACAATTATATAAGCTTTATATAAGTCTTCGGCATTGGCTGCCCTCTCGCAGCTTTGGTCAATTTCAATTACGACGCATGAGACGAACTTTTTCAGCTTTAGCCCCATTGCATAAGAGCGCTACTACCACTCCACTAGGCGGAGGGGTCTACGCCTAGTCGCACTGATTGTGATGGGGTTAAAGTGCCTGGCATTTAGAAGCGGATGTTCCGATTCACATTTTGCAATGCAATAAGATAAACGTGGCCAGTTCCGGTTGGCTCTGGTCTCTCTTCAGACTGCAGCACTGCAGGCGAGGGCGTTTCAGCCAAAGTCTCGCGCTGCTCGCAGTTCACGCAGTTGTTATTGTGAGTAAATATATTATGCAAGAAAGGATTGGAACGAAGATTTAATACCCCTACTAAGCAGGTTTTATATAAAAAAAATAATACTTAGTACGGAAAATCTAAAAAATCTCTCTCTGCTCATCTCCTATCGTCGAGGTAAAGGGAAACCCAAGATTGACTGGTGTTCAGTCTGCTTTTCTCTTCTTCTCGCTTGTCACACAATCCACAACAAAATGTAAATACCCTTTTCAAGAGTATTAAGAGTTCAATTAAATACAAATTCTTTTGCGTTTCGGCCAAAGCTGAAGAAGTGGACAGCTTAAGGGAATTAATTTCTATTGGGCTCTGGGTGTGGTTATTTTTTTACGCCTGTTGGAGCGACCCTCGTTACGTGTTGTTGTTGTTGTTGTTGTTGTTGTTGTCTCTGGCTAAAGCGTGTGTTACGCACATGTCTGTGTGTGCCTGTGTGTGTGTGTGAGGTCCTTGGCCAAGTCAAGTCAAGTCAAACTGATTTGCATGACGAACAAAAGGTGCGTAGAGACGGGCAGCAACGGCAAGGACCGAACAGGTCGAAACATTGGGGGCGCTTATCGCAATGGATGAATCTCCCATGGAGCTAAAGGTAATTGCCGCGAAGCGCCCATTTTTCGCACGGATCGCTTACGCACATGTCCATAAAAATAGATAGCTATATGCATATATATACATATATATAAAGCATGCCGGATGTGAATGAATGTATAGCGAAGGGAGGAGGCTCAGGCGCGGGAGCAAGAGCACTAGGCAGAAGCCTATGCAACTAATTATAGGGCGCGTAACGGATTTTAATTATCGCACTGTGCGCGCTCGCTCAGCTGTTGCCTCGTTGAGTTTCCTTGACGTAATTGTTGCTGTTGCCATTTTTTGCTACTCGTTCAGGTAGGCACGCAAAGGAGGGTATATTGGCTTTGAGCAGGGCTCAAGTTGTAAGTGGCTTTGTATAAATAGTAGAGATAGAAAATTTAAGATTTTATTTTTTTTTATTTTTTATTTTAAATTTTCTTTTACTTTTAAATATTGGGAAATAAAAATAAAAAATTAAAATTTGAAATATTTACTCGGGCAATTAAAGTGTCAAGATTTTCCCGATACGCCCTCTTGAGTGAGATGCTTGGACGTGAAGGGGTATTTTGCAGTCGGTAGCGCCCGGCTGCAGCGTTATTCCTCGTTTTTTTTTTTAGCTTTCGTTTGTGGGTGCAGGCCGAGTTCGTCGTGGACCTGAAGCCTAGGCACGCCCTGAACGACAGTTACAAACAGCCGGCTGAGGCAATCGATTGATTGTGGCCAAACACGCAGCGTTTGGACAGGATAAATCAAGTTCCTGACATTTTCTTAGCCTCTAGCGTGCGTGAACTTCGTTAATGCAAGCAGAGAGCCGAACGCCCAAAACAACAACAAAAGAAGAAGTTAAGTAAAAGCAGCAGGAGCAGCAGCAGGCAACAGGCCTCATATAAAAGCCAATATCCAATTCCCAAACGCTGCGCGTAATGGACTGAAATCCAATACAGAAATATGCATGGAATTCAGACACACAAATGTACATAAATATATATATATATATATATATATATAGAAATATATATATTTGTGCATATATATGTTGCAGACACAGACTCCGGCGCAGATGTCAAGGAAATATGCGCCGTTTAGTCACAACTGTCAGTTTTCAATTGATTTGTCGAGCCATCCTGTGCAAGGGCCACGGCTCTGTTGGGATGGGGCCGGGAGCTGCCTGGCGTCCATCAAAGCCAAAGCCAAAGCCAAACAAAGCAAATGTGAAAACATTAAAGCCATTTTGCTCCAAATATGAAATATGGCTGCGATAGTTGCCCACGCCAGAAATCCTGCCCATTCGCCATTCGCCATTCGCCATTTCCCATTTCCATTTGAGCTGTGGCCCGCAGCTTTCGTCCTGCGAAACTTGTTTGCCAGTCATGCAAGCGAAGTCAATTTTCGTATCGTCATTGTTAACATCATCAATTTGTGTGCTTAATTTGGAAACTGACGCGCAGCCGAAACAAGGGGAGACAAAGGCCAAGACCGGGACGAAGCCTGCAAGCAACTAGGACACGCCAGGACCAACTAGCACTCTCACCTTTAAGGAGCGCCCATATAAATTGAGATACGGCTGCTGCTGCTATTGTTTATTACATTTTGCACACACTTGACGAAAGTGCGGCGATAAATACGAAAGCAACTCATATATAGCCGCCAGGATATGAGCTGAATTTAAGGATATGAGTGTCGATGTCCGTGTGAGTGTGTGAGAAGGATACGTCGAATAACGCAGGCCTTGGGGGCCACAAAATCAAAACAATTGCAGCTCAATTCAATTGCTCGCAGCACAGATGAGAACCGAGTCGAGTCGAGTCGAGTCGAATTGAGTCGTGGCAGGAGCCAGCCAGTAATGGCGAGTGTCCTGGCATGTCCTGGTCCGAAGTTCATGAGGTTATGATTTGGGCTGAACAGTTCGACGATTGTGTTACAATTTGTTACAGCTGTAAGGAAGCTGTGTGAAAGCTCTCGAGGGACTTTTTAGCCAATATAAATTTTGATCCTTCTTGAAAAATGGAAGCAAACATAAATAGCATCAAGTGGAAAACTGAAACGTTAACGAAAGGCGGGGCACATCGACGACATAAATGAGTGGCGGACTGAGCAGCACATTTAGTAGCAAACAAACACAAACACACAGGCAGAGAAAGAGTAGGAGGGAGGGGGGAGGATGGGAGAGAGAGAGAGATAGCTACACGCACTGCGGCTGTGAAGGACACACAATGTTAGAGCTACCCATATGTATCTATGTATGCGTGTGTGTGTGCGTGTGCGTGTGCGTGTGTCTGTGTCTGTGTTGCTTGTATTTGTAATAAAAGCGATGAAAATGGCAACAACAACAACAATGACAGCAGAAAGGAAAACGAAATGGCAAAATAAATTGAAAGAGAAACAAATAAAAATCAACGAGAAAAAGGCTGCGGAAAAAAAGGAAGCTCAGTCTGAATGAGCGTGAGAGAGAGTGGGACAGAATTGTAGCTAGTAGCAAGCAAATATTGAACGCACAACAATAATAACAACAACAACAACAACAGCCGCAGAAGCAGCGAGACACACACACGCACAGCAGTTGAAGGAAAATAATCGTCGATAAAAAGCTGGCGCCAAGATAAACGTAATATGAGCTAACCATTGCCCCGGCCCGAACGGCAGACCCAGACCCAGACCCTGGCCACGCCCCCCCTCCCCCCACAAACCCAACCCTGGCCCCTGTGCCAAGTGGCTTCGCACATCACACAGGGCATTATTGGGTGACATGTGAAGAAGCTCTCTAGGCTCTGAAGCCTTGAGCAGCAAACGGGCTTTAGCCCACTTGAATTTGTGTTTTACAAGATACAATTCAGTTAATTCCCAAAGAAAAGTTAGTCGAGAGTGGCATTAGAGAGTGGCTAAATGTTTATGCAAGCGAACAAAAAAAAAAGAAGAAAACTAGAAGATGCCTTTATCACAGATGGCGAATAATTTCGATATGCCTTAAATTGTTGCATACTTTCAGGCTGTTGAATAAAAGCATTTAATGCCATTCTTTAAAATTGAGGATTTTGATTAAAATTTACATTGCAAATGCAAGGTAGAAGATAGGTTCTTATTAATACTAGACTATAGATAATCATTAATATTACATAATAATAAAACTTAGTTAAATTATAATTGAAATGCTGGTTACATTGCTGAAAAATAAAACAGCCTGAAAGTATGCAACCGTTTTTAAAATTTAAATCAATATGTTCAATTTAATTATTCTCATATAGATTTCTATATGCAAAATTTAAGTCGCTTTCGTTACATTAAAGTATTTGAAATTCAAAACAAATATTTAAGTATATTACTTGTCCCTTTGGTCAATTTGAGTGAGTGTGTGGGTGCTGGAAAGCATTTAAAAGCTGACGTTCACAGCTCCCAAATGGCTTAAAATTTATGACACAAATAAAAGTACTGGACAGCAGTCATCGCCCAAATACTTCGAATTCGATTGGATGCGCAAAGCCACCGTCAGCAATGGTCCGCAGCTTCGTCCCCTTCGTGGTCAATCACCTGCCAGTGCGCAAGAAATGAAAACACAAATAAATTAATATTTGGCTTAGTGAAATTCAATTTCTTTACGAGTATCCGGTGTCCGGCAGGGACAGAGCTGTGCACTGCTGGCTTCTGGCTGCTGACTGCTGGCTGCTACCTGACGATAAAACGCTTTCGTTTTCAGGTAATTGGTTGTAAGTGGCATAAACATAAAACGAAAACTGAATATTTATGACATTATTGGACTGCTTGCCTACCTAGCTCGATAGCAGCTCGAACAAATTCAAAACCTACTGGCCGGTGAGCCGCTTGATTACCGTTTCCGCCACAACTATTTTTGATAGATTTTGAGTATTTCCAGATTTAGTTCCAGTATATTTTAGGACTTCATAATTTGGAGCATTAAACAATAATACTTTTTCTGAATCCCTGACTATAAATATTATTTTACAAAACTTGTAATTAGAAAGGGAAAAGATCAATAAAAATTGAAAACTAATTTAAATCCCAACATCTGACTAAATTTACCGCTTTGCTGACATATTTAATATTTAATAAATGAGTTTAGCTTTCCGCTAAAACTAAATACAAATTTAATACTTTTCAAATATATTCTCTCTTTATACTTTGTTTGTTAATTAAATGCAATAAATCAATTAATTAAATTAATTTGTCTGCTTTGGTGATATTTAATAATCAAGCGCTTTATGGCATTTAGTATTTTACAGAAATACTGCCACACTGAACAGCTGATATCAGGAGCGTCTTCGCTTGCAATCAAAACAAGAGTGAAATTCACTCTTATCGTGCCAATAAACAGTAAATGGATGCACTTATACATATTTAAACAGATATTTAATAATATAGTGCTACTACAAGTAATCTGATAAAGTATTTGTGACAAAATGAGCGACGAAATGCTTGCAATATTAATACGCGCGGTCGATTGCGATCGGAGTGGGAGAATTTTAGAAGCCCAAACACTCTACCAAGATGGTATTGCGCAGCTAATTACATTTGTGAAAAACGAAACGGATGAGGTGAAGCAAAAAGGGTTTCTAACTCGAATCAAAGAGTATATCGATCGTGCAGATGTTATCAAAGCGAAGGTCAACGGCAAAATGATAGGCGAGGTGGTGACCCATCTGTCGATCGAAGAGAACGATATTGGCAACGATTACGATCAAATATTTGGCAAATACATGACCGACAAAACCATTGAAATTATGCTCGAAGAGCCGTATTTAACACAAAACTATCAGGTGAGCTTTCTAATTATTATAGCAACTTTTTCAGCGAGATAATATTTAAACTTCAATTTTCGCTTTAGTATCAAAATCTTATTCGCTTCTTGGAGCTTGCTGTGACAAACTGCAAGAATTTAAAATACTTTCGCTTGATCACCAAAAAAGATCCAATCAATTTGGATCAGCAACAAACCAATTTGGGTCAGATTAAAGCTGATCTAGAAAGTCGGCAAATTTCGTTCTATATCAAGTACGAGGATACTTTGCACGATCGCAAAATATTGTAAGTAATATATATACATACAATTTATGAATTATCTAATCTATTGACTGTATTTATAGCTTGAGCAATGGCTATATAATAAAGATCGGACGAGGTCTACACTTTTATAAGCCCTCCACTCCCATGTACTCCATTGGCCTGACCAACTACAAATATAGGAAGTGTTTGCAAACCGATGTCGATATATGGCGTACTTCCCCTAATAATTGAGAACCAAAAACAGAAACAATTATCGCTTGACAAAATAGTTTTTAACCACTTCCATCGATTCCAAAATATAGTTTTAAGATATAAAGTATTTGTTGTCTGATTTTATCTCTCAATTGTGTTCTATATAATAAAAATTTGTTTTACTTCTTATTTACTTTTTAATGCTCTATCAATTTTAGCAATTTAATGTCAATTTAGGAAATATGTAAATTTTGTAATTCAAAATTTTTGTTAAATTAATTCGCATCTTGAAAAATTATTTATAAATTTAAAATGTATCGATTTACTGTAAATATATAAGTACACAAAAAATAATTAAATGTATGCCTTATTTAATTAACTCGAATCGGTTACAGATGAAAACATCTACTGATATTCAAGAATATATTTTGTTCATAGTTTCTAGCAAATATATTGTAGCCGAATGCATTTATTTATATACTCATTGATTTAAATATATTTCAATTAAATTTATTCAATCGATTTTTAAAATGTATTTTAACGTATTTTGTCATGGTACTTAACATAAAGTTTTATACGTTTTTTTTACACAATAAAATTGATTCACAATGAATTTGAGAAATTTTCGGAGCTCTATGAATTTCAACTTTAAGTTTAAACTTTTAAAGTTTTTTTGTGAGAATTTTGCTACGCAATAAATTATGAATACATATAAGTATATATGTATCTATATGTTTGTGGATATATGGCAATGCCTGCAGGGGCGTTTTTTTTTTCCTGGCACACAAAATGTTTAAAATTCATAACTTCGAAAGCAAAGGCAGCTGCACAGCTGGTGAGCTGGCTTCACTGGTTGAGTGGCGCACGGGCTGACTGTCTTCTGTCTGCTGGTTGCTGGCTGCTGGCTGCTGTTTTGAATGCCGCTAACAGCGGGTGGCCAATGCAGTTGCATATAAAAGACAGAAACGGAAGCGAAGCGCTAGATACCTCAGCATCAGCAGCAGCACCAGGAGCAGCTGCCATTGTCGCCAAAAAAGGAATCTTGCTTGCAATGTGCTTAAAGCCAGTTACGTCTGCATCCACATCTCCTACATAGCAGCTATGCTCTGCTATCTCTCTGTCCCTTGGTTTTGGCAGAGACATGTGCGTGGATAATTAGAACTGCGCCACAGTTGGCTGCACACGCTTGCTTATTCCACTCCTGCCCAGGAGTCTGGATACACCCAACCACCCAACACACACACACACACACAATATATTTTCAATTTACTTGGTGGCATGCCAAGGATTTATCAACAGATGAAGGCAATTGTGTTACGCGACGGCCTAATAAATTGCCAGCCAGAGCTAAAAATGCTTTGCTCGCTTTTAAATTTTATGGCGCGTAAGAAGGGCATACACTAATGCGACCGAAAGCAACCCCCACACGCCCCCACATCCTCAACAAATTTCAGTTGAATCCTGTAGACCATTTTGGACTAAGCTGGCTATTCATTGCCGGGGATCATCTAAAACATGCAACAAGACAGAGAGAAGGAAGACGGACCCATTGCGAAAACTGCGTATAGCCCAGGATTTTCCACACTCTTGCGGCTTAACCTGACAATTAGAATCAGGTTCAGTTCAGTTGCTCGAAAGACACATCAGCAACTACAGATGCAATCAGTTTACTTCAACTATTTATAAATTCAAATTAAATTAGCATAGATAGAGAAAAGTATTCTATACTTGGAAAGTGCTCAACTAGAAGATAGCCAGTACACGGGTCTAGCAACAAAATACTTATATAAGACAAGAAACACTATCTGATTTTAGTGGACTACATTTTTAATATATTTATATAAAATTTGTTAATTTATTTATTTTTTTTTTATTATTAAATTTAAATATTTTCTAATTTAATATTTAGAAATATTTTTAAAAATTTTGTAACTTTGTTCATATATTTTACAATTATTTTGCATATATTTTTTTTATTATTAGTTTTTTTTCTCAATTTCGTCTTCATTACTAAACAATTTGCTCGGCAAGGACTCAGCAAGGACTTGCAGACAAACCCAGACCGTTGCCCAATTTGCGACGTGGAGCAACAGTTGCACTGCAAATCCTTTGACAGTGTCTGCCAATTTGTGAGCTTGTGAATGCACTTATTACAGCAGCGAGAGGAAGACAACAGACAAACAATATACTACAGTAATACAATGCATAACCAGCGAATTAAAGGGGAAGCCACGAACCAAAAGCATAACTAATCCGCATCTTTAGAGCCACAACGCACACACGCGCACGCCACGCACAGTGGGGGAAAAAAAGCTGAGTAGGAGTTGTCGGGGGTGGCTGGGCTCTGCTAGGCTAGTGGGTGTGGCACTTTTCTATTACGACAAGTACGTACGTAGGGCAAAGGATATGAGTGGTAAATGTTTAAGCGAAGTGTTTTTAGGTTCAGCACTTATGACATTACATTTTATGCATGTGTGTGTGTGTGTGTGTGTGTGTGTGTGTGTGTGTGTGTGTGTGTGTGTGTGTGCTCTCTATTAATTTGCAATGGCTGTATGCCAAAGGCTCTGCGCCTCCGTCCCCGCCCACGCAACAAAATGCCTACGCACACGATTGTTGTGGCAAAGATTTGTGAAAGCGCCACGTAATTGACTTTGCTGATGGTTGCTTGTCCTTGTTGTCGTTGTTGTCCTCGTTGTCGTTGTTATCCTTGTTGCTGGCACTGCCACTGTAACTGCTGCTGCTGCTGCTGCTGCTGTTACTTCTACAGGCAACTGCTGTTGATTGTGTTGCTGTAAAATTATCATAGTTGGGGCCCTGGTATATGTATCGCATTATGTACACATATTATTCGGATTCGGACTCGGGGCGCAAAAGGACGAAAGGACGCAAGTCCAAGCCGACGGCAAAGAAGAAAAAAAATATATTTATAAATAAAAATAAAAAGGATGGCGCCTTCCGAAGTAAACATTTTCATTCTTCTTTTTTTGTGTTATACTCTAGAGCTATTACAATGGGTTGGTGGGGTAGATTGTTTATGTGGGATTGTGGGGGACAGACACTGAAAAAGAAAGAAAAAATTAAGTAAATAATTATTACGGTTTTATTTTGAATGTATAATTAAATAATACTATAAATTCTATAGAAAACAAATTAAAAATGATTAAGAATTAATTCAGATATATTTTTCAATATTTTTGACCAAACAAAAATTATTTCAAAATCATAAATGTCTGTAAATGTAATCTATGTAGTTTATCAAATAGAGAAAATAATTCCAAATATATGCAAATTTAAGTAAAGATCTAGAGAATTTCATAGGTATACGTATCCGAGTTTTACTGGGTATCCTTTAGTCGCTCACTCTCGCCCCAAGCACTTTAACTTGTTTTGTTATGTTTTGTTTTTATTGCTGCCAGCAGCATTGACTAGAACAACAACAGCAACTGGCAAATGTCCCACTTGTTACAAGACCCAGCTCCACTCTGTGAGAAGGATTGGGTGGTTGGATGGGTGATTGGGTGGTTGATGGGTCTACAAAATTGGGCCATAACTTTTGTTTTGCTACGTAAAATGGCGCCAAGCAACCTATATAGGCCAGACAGCATAGCCCAGCAGAGCAGAGCAGCGCACATAAAGTCGATTCTTAACTCTCGAACTACAAACGCAACAGCAATTCAAATCAAAAACGTGCCATCAATTGGACAGCCCCCAACTACAGGTTTTAAGCGCATATTGCGTATACGCCATATACACATACACAGATATTTGACTAGGAGGCAGGACGGGTCAAGTATGGATCGCATCATTAGCGCCCTGGACCACAGCTCCATTAAGACGCGCCGAGTGACAACTGGTCCAACTCTCAGGCACAGTTCGTATATGAACTAAAGTGATTTTCAAATAATTGTCCAGCTGTCTGCTTGTCAGAGCTGGCGGAATAAGTTCAATAGATCCAGTCATTAAAAATAAACTTGTTCGCAAATGCAATTCAATATATCTTTAAGAGACTAACAAAAATATTTTTGATCTATTGGCTAAACATATTTATTTATGCTATTTATACTATTGCACTTGTTCATTGGAATTTAACTAATATATTACAGCTTTTACGATTGATTAGTATCTAAAATAATTAATATAGTTAACAGCTCACCAAATGAACAAATGAACTTGTTCATTAGAATTGACCTAGTTCATGCGAACTACAAATTCTGATACAAATCATTCAAGCTGAACTAAGTCACAGTTCATGACTTGCAAAATGAATCATTGAACTTACTCAATGAAATTGAACTAGTTTATGTCAGCTCAGTGGTCCAACTGTTTGTCCGTCTCGCTCTCTCTATCTGTCTGTCTGTCTGTCTGTCTGTCTGGCACTTTAGTTGCCTTTGTTGTTGCTGCGCTGCTGTTGCCTCGTGCTTGGCTAGATTAAAAGCTGTCACAGGCCAAACAAAAGGCAACCGCAGCGCCAACAATTCACAAAGGATAAGCAACAACAACAACAATAGCAACATTTTGTTATTGTGTACGCTTTAGATTTGCAATGTATGCCGATTTATAATCAATCAATGTCAGCGCAAAATTCGAAGCGGGTGGCCCATAGTGGGCTGAATGGGCGATGGCGATGGGCGGGGCAACAGGGCAGCCGGGCAGCATATGCTAGCACAAAAAACAGGCGTTCATTAGGCTACAAAAGTCTTTTCGTACCTCCTTCTGCTCATCCTGCTGCTCCTTCAAGCAACGCTCTGGCGCATTATAAATAGTGCGTGCATAATCGCCCTCAATCTAGGCATATTAAAAGCTCAACATAAACCCAACCACCTTTTTTATAGATCATTTTTAAAACCAAAACCAAAGCCAGAGCCAGAGTAAAAGCCAGCTATAAGCTTCAAGCTTTCCAAATGATTTAATGCACTAAACGGGAATGGCAATGGCAGAAGTTATATAGATATATATATTGATATATATTAAATTAGTTAATACTTGTGTCATTGCACAATTTCAGACTATAAAACTTTTAGAAAATTTTAAAAACCTTAAAGAAATCAAGCCGTTTTAGAAACCAATGTAGAAGATATTTGCTTATTTAAATAAAAATAAAAAAAAATTTATAAAAATAGTATATTGATTTTTAAAAAAAAATTTAATATTAAATTTCTAAATTTCATTTTTATTAATTAATTTTTTTAATATTATTATGAATTTATTATAATAAATTTATTTCTATTATTTAAGTATGTTTAAATAAATTATATTTTTCTATTCACATATAATTTTTTAATTTTTGTATAATTTAATTTTACATTTTTTACTTTTATTAATTGTTTTTAAAATGATTATTATTAATTAATTATAATAAATTTATTTATATTAATTAAATATATTTAAATAAATTAATGTTTTCTTTTCATAATTTTCCGACTTTTTCTATATTGAATGAGCGATGCTGCAGCCCTGAGCAATAGGCGTCAGTTAATTGTTGAAGTTGTTAAGAGAAGCTTTAAAGCAACATAAACTGCTGCTACTTGTTTTCTTTTTTTAATGAAGTAAAGATGTTTAATGACCTGACCTAAGGCTTTGACAGCGTTGACAATTTGGCATTAAAAGCCCGAAATTGTAATTTGAGTAATTAAAATTTTGATACGATAATCGAATGGAATGGTACAGGTAACGGAACTTTCTATATATAAATATACGTATATATAAATATATATATATTTATATCTGTGTATATATAGAGCTGGCGTTTGTATGTATAGACGGTCTAACCAGGCAGTCAATGTCAAGCCACAGAGACTATTAAATACACACGCAGGCACGCAAAAGTGCTGAGAAACAAAGCCAAGGCTAAGGCAGAAGCTGAAGCTGAAGCTGTTCGCAGGAGCAAAGAACAGGAGCAAAAAGGAGCAAAGGCAGCTTCCATAATTCGCTTGACGACTCTGAAATCGTGGGGAGTAAAAGCCATTAAAGTAACAACCAGGCACAGCACGTTTTTACGGCTCTCTGTGCGTGTGCGTGTGTGGGTGTGGGTGTGAGTGTGGGTGGGGTGAGGTGTGGTCCGTAAAGGGGAAGCTGTTGCTGTTGTTGTTGTTGCTGGTGAAACTCAATCGTAAGCGCAGCGGCAGCATCATAAACGACGGCGTCGGCATTTAGAAAGCGCAGATATTCCTGTCAAAACGATAAGCGCGCCTTAACAGTAGCAGGAGTAGGAACAGTAGCAGCAGCAGCAGGAGCTGACACTGGAACTGGAGCGACAGCAGCAGCAGCAACAGACAGGCTAAAGGTGCACTATGAGAAACTGTGAAGATTTAGTTGAGCAAGTGTGAGCTTAATTAAAATTTTTAAATATATACATATATAAATAAATAAATACATAAACATTTAAAAATATATATAAATAAAAGTAAAAAATTAAGAAAATATAAAATTTATATATTAATAAATATATAATATACATATATATATATATATATATTTTTTAAATATATCGTTATAAAATTTATAATAAATAATTTAATTATAAACTTTTAATTTCAATATATTTTAAATATATTAAAATAAAATTGTTTACTTTATTGTTTTCTCTATTTACTATACATTTTTTATTAATTTATTTTTATATTATTTTAAATTTATATTTTAAAATTCTTAAACTCTTAACGTCTAATTAGACTATTATATAATATCATTTTTCCTTGCCTAACACTAGGATCAATCATAAAATCATTCAAATTTTATAGCTCTCCTTATATACTCTTAATTTGGAATTCACTGCAGTGTTTCTCTCAGTGCAAGTTGACAGGATTTTTATGCCAAGTGCTGAGCAGCGTCTTTAAACGTTTTGTGGCTAAAATTGCCGCTGGAAGAAGGGCTATGGCAATCGCCCACCCGCCACGCCACACACCAAGGCACACGGCAGCACTCCGGCAGCCGCCGCTGTCCCTCTGCCCTGCTGCTGGTGATGTCGCCTGTCTGGCATTGTCATTTATGTATCTATTCGGAGCGGCTTTCTTGCATTGCTTAAATGCCTTACGGTAATTTCATTCACTTACGTTCACATAACTTGCAGAACTCACGTATTCGCATTCGCAATCGCATTCGCACATTTTGAAAAGAAGGCGGGATGGGCATGGGCATGGGCATGGGCATGGGGATGGGGATGGGGCGGTGCACGATGGGGGCGTGTGGGAGTCTCGCACAAAGTTATGGGCCCGGCGTAAGGTGCGTAATGACATTCGTGTGATAAGCCACACGCACGCGCCTCCAGGACATTTAGAGCGACAGCAGCAGCAGCAGCAGCAGCAGCAACAGCGACTTTCAAATGCAGCTAATGAGGCAACGGCTGCGGCATTAACAACAAACAAATATGTACATAAATCTTTAGAGTTAGCTGTTATTGCTGTTGTGTTAGCCACGGCCAAGACAATCTGGACGGCCGAAATAAAAAAAAAATATGGATTGCTGCCTAATCACCTACAGAGCTGGGCTATTGGCCCAGTAGTTGGGGGTCCGCATTCACCTAAGCCGCACAAATCCCCAAAAATATTTCACAAGTTTATCCCCTTAGGTGGCATTTCGAAAAGTACACCAAAAAAAAAGAAAAACAACTGAACGTGTTACAGTTGGCAGTGATCGACTAGCAGATACCCTTTAAGGTACAGCGATGGGACGAATAGCTCTAAACTGTGATAGCTATATGGGAAATATTAAATTAAGATGATAATGAGGTTGAGCATGATGATAATAAAGTTGATGAGAAAAATAATGCTAAAGACAATAATGAACGACGATGATGATGATGATCATGATGTCAATGATGAGGAAAATGATGATATTAAGAATATCATTGCTGATGAGAAAGATATTAACCATGAGAATGATGACAATGATAATAGCAATACTGATAAGGAAGATGATGACAGTGATGAGAGTGATATAGGAAGCATTCATATAATATGTGTCACGTTGCATTCAGTTTGTTCTACAGACAGAGGTCATCAACTCAGCTTCGCAATTCCCAATAAAACATATAGCATATGTTATCAGCCCGGCCCCTGGCCACCTTCTAGCGGTAACATGCAATTGAACACAATCAGCATACTCAGTCGAGACGTTCGCCATAAATTCAGGGTATTTGTGCAAAAAATAAAAAGAAAAGAATAAATAATAGAAGCGAGAGCCCAGCTCCATCGGCATCAGCACGTTAATCAAAATGTAAGGACACCCAGGCACTCCAGCTCCAATCGCAATGGCAGCTCCCTGCTTCCAGCTTCTGGATAACCGCATCCGTATCGCCTTTTGCAGACACTTGAGTCAAGGCCGAAAAATTTTAATGGCTCAATAAAAATGCCATTTGCGCTGGCAGGCGAACGCCTTGAACGCAAAAGAAAAACTTTGCCTTTAAAAGGTAAAAAGAGAGAAAGAGAGAGAGAGAGAGAGAGATAGAGAGAAAAGCGAAAACAAAGCTTAACACATTTCGCAGCCAAATGCTTATCTAATCAGCGTTAAGTAATCCTTGACAC
Source organism: Drosophila fulvimacula (assembly GCA_035045555.1). NCBI lineage: Eukaryota > Metazoa > Arthropoda > Insecta > Diptera > Drosophilidae > Drosophila > Drosophila fulvimacula. The sequence goes on along the minus strand of JAWNOX010000203.1, from coordinate 4,412,015 downwards.
CTGAGATGCCCGCAGCCAGGTAGCCCAGATGCGCCCACATAGTCAGCCAGCCAGCCAGCCAGCTAAGCAGTCAGGCAGCCAGCCACCCACAGTCAACTTCCGCAAACGGCTTTCAGCTGTCAGAGCAGATTAATCTACAATTGCCAAAGATTTCCGCTTGAAATCGAATCAAATGTAAATCAGCTGCAGCAGTTGCTCCCCAGTTCTGCCTTACCCCAAGGGGTTGGGGACTGGCCGGGTTGGGCTGGGGGAGCTCAGTTGCCCAGAACTAGTTGCACATCGTTTATTGGGCATTTATTTTTGCCACCCATTTTGTTTGTGGCGTGCGCTTTATCAAACAGAAAATTTAAAAAACAAATAACAACAGCAACGCCAGCAGCCACAACAACAACAACAACAACTGCTGCCATTAATTTTTTATTGTTTCTTCGAAAAGCGATTTCATGCCTTTACACAGATTTTCCCAAACATTTAAAAGTGCGAAAAGATCAAAGCGAATTCCAACTTATTGTCCCTGGCCATGCCCCGCCCACACACACTCTCTAGGTGCGGGCGGTGCAGCCCCTAATCCCAATCCGACTCGACCCCCTCAGCTATGCTTAACAAGCTGCGTCACCAGTGCAAGCGGTTGCTACTGACTGCATCATGCACGTTCGATAGCTAATTCAGATCTTTTATAGAGCTCAACAGCTCTAGAGTGAATCAAATATATTAATATATATATATATATATCTATCGGACTCTCTGCCTGTCTTGCTCTCCTTCTCTCTCTCCCTGTCTCTTTCTCCTTCTCTATCTATTTCTCTCTCTATCGCTTACTCTATCTATCGATCTACCTACCTATAATATATCTACCTATCTATCTGGCTGTCTCTCTCTCTCTCTCTCTCTCTCTCTACATACCAAAGCCAATATACTCTTTATCCTCTTACCGAGCAAGCATAAAAACTATAAATTCTCTAGCTCCACTACTAAACCTAACCCTGGCCCTTGTTATGCTCTGCTGGCCTGCTCCACTCCCGTTCTGCTCCCCACCCCCTACCCCAACTCAATTGCTTGATGATGTGGCGTATTTGCTTGTAAACATTTGACGAGTTCCAGCTTGGGCAAAACAAAAGCCATATTATAATAATAATAATAGTGGAAATAATAATAGAGAGTAACAGCAGCAGCAGAAGCAGCAGAAAAAACTAGTCAATATTTTAGGCCAGCTGCTGAAAGTCGGCCAGGAGCTAGGCCTAGGCTATGGCTGCTGTGCCCGTTACCAAATTAAATCAGCAGCAACTGTTTCCTCGACATTTGCTGCTGCTGCTGCTGCTGCTGCTTTTGCTGCAAACTGATTTTTTGCTAGCGTTGCCAAACCGCATATCAAACTGTCGACCATTTACCATTGGAGCTACAACGAGGTGCGGGCCGTGCCAAGTGGTTTTGGCTGCCTCTTGTTTTCATAACAGTGCCCCGACCCACCGCCCACCTACCGCACTCTCTGCCCTCACATGTGTGTGTGTGTGTGTGTGTGTGTGGCAAAACCCACCCCGACTAACTTTTGACGCCACTCTGTCTGCCGCGCCACGCCTTGGCGGCTCTCTACGCCGCTCTTCCCGCCTCTCATCATCACTTCGCCGCTGCTCTCGTCTCGGCACCCCTCTTCCCTTCGTCTGAACAAAAATTCATAGATGCATTTTTTATGGTATACCCTAACGCATGAGTTCTAGTGCGAAGCCTATCAAGCTGGCTGCCCGGCTTTGCGCGGCATAGGCTACACATCTGACTGAAAAATACAAAATTCATAAATAATACAAATAAAGTGGAAATAAATATGAAAAATATAAAATAAATATTAAATTAAAAAATATTACAAATAAAAAAATGTATAATAAATATTAAAATAAAAAATAAAATAAATAAAATATTAAAATAAATTTATAAAAAAAAATATATGAAAAGTAAATTTCTGGAATATTTGTTTGAATTTTTAGAGTACTTCCACTTCGGCGTGCCAAAGTCTATTTCTACATTGTTATATCGTCACTTGTATTGGGGGCGGGGTAGCGGCTGCAGCAACCGCTGTATCGGGGGCAACTAGCTCGAGTTGTTTACACGTGCTTTTGATGCGATGCGTGTGTTCCGTATAGCCCGCAACTACAGCGCCCCTTCGATGGCCCCAAACCACGTTCCGCGTTCCACGTTCCATGTTCACTGCATGAAGTTTTGCGTACTCTTTTTTTATTATTATTTTATTTACATACAAACACACACACACATGCTGCAGCCGATTACCAAGTGCAGCAACTGTGCCCTGCGCTCCCTCTCTCCTCCTCTCTCTTTCTATACGCATACAGCAGCCGACTGCCAAGTGCAGCAGCTGCCCTCTCGCTCTTGCTCCCTTGCTCCAACTTTTTCCCATGAAAATAAACACGAGCTGGTTCACGGCAGTCGCCAAGATGTCTGCGCTTTGCTTTACGCTCGTCTCCCCACCTGGGGCGTAGCGGAGGCGTGGCTGTCAGGATGTGCCAGGATGTGTTGCTTGCCTTGTTGCCGCATTTTAATAATGCATCGAAATGAAAGTGGCTGTCAACTAGAGATTTGACAGCTGCTTTGTCGCACGACAAGGATCGATGACGAAGACAGGTGGGATATGCAAACACATAAATACTCACACACACAGGCACTCACACACACACACCTGACGATTGAATCTAGTGGGAATAGAAACTTTGTTGTTGATAATTAGCTCAGTAATAAGGAAAGGTAAAGACGGGGGCCAACACTCATTAGCAATCGACTCAACTCAACTCAACTCGACTCGACTCGACTCGACTCTATATATAAGTCATAAATGAAATAAATCTCCCGACCCACTCGGATGGCATAAACACGCTTTGAAGTGCAAATTACCCGCGGGGTCAACCAATCGAACTCAGTTGGGGGGCGGGGCGGCCGCGGCTGAATCAGAGGTCGAGCAGGAGGCAGTTAACAATGCTCGGTCATAATACATCTTTGAAAATCTGTTTAATGGCCAAGCCGAACCACTTGAGAAGCTTTTGAAGCTGTCGATATTCTAAATTTAAACAAATAAACAAACACGCACACACTCTCAGGCACCTGGATTGTTGTTGAAAGTTTATTGTTTTTGAAAAATGAAAAAAAAATAAAATTCTTTTTCTTTGCACCTCGAGCATCCGTTAATTTGGCACTTGAAAAGTGCAAATCTTTTGATTCATTGTCAGCAAAACAAATTGAATGAAGAAATCAGCTCCAGCGTTTTCTTATAGATCATATCAAACAGCGCCCCCAACGCAGCCCACCTGTGCTTCAGCCAATTACCTGGAACCATTCGATACGGAAACAATTAACACCTTCAAATTTATAAAACTGATTCTCTATCCAATTTATATATATCGTATAATCGAATTCCATCAATTTTTGAATCTATAATATTTGCATTTTGAATTTTTGAATTTTTGAATTTTGATATTTTGATTAATATAGAACTTATCAGATTTGCTATGAATATAATGTAGATTTCTTTGTTTAATATTACTAAATTTTGTTTGGAAATTTAAATAAATTGTTTATGTTAAAATAACAAGAAATTGAATACAAAATATTTATGCTCGTTCACAAAAGCCAAAAAGTGTGTACAGGCTTTGTGCAGTATCTAAATAAACTAAAATTTGAAATATATGTACATATATACTCAAGATACCAATGGCTAGCCTTTTTGAAGTTAGAGTTGCGATTACCAAACTTTGCTCTCATAACTTGGGATATCAGAACGAGTATGTGACAGTCGTGAGCACCCGATTGCAAATTTCTTACTTATTTTATAATGCCTCAAATACTTGCAGCCAATGCTATAGCTAGACATATTAAATAGATTGGTTTATAATAACAATTAAAACAAATTTCTTTGTTTAATATTACGAAATTAAAATTGAACAATTTTCTAATTTTTAAACAAATTGTTTATACTGCAAAAGGCAATGATTGAACACAAAATATTTATTCCAAGCAAGTAAAATATTAAAAATTAAATTAAGTGTATTCTGAATAAGTAAAGATAACACAAATTTAAGTATTTTTTAATTTATTTTAAATTTATATTTAAGAAAAAAATTATAAAAAATATAAAAAATTTTTATACATTCAAAAATTAAGAATACTTTTATTCAGATAATAATATAATAATATAATATTATAATAATATAATAATATAATAATATATTAATATAATAATATAATAATATAATAATATAATAATATAATAATATAATAATATATTAATATATTATATATCATCAGCCAATCCAGTAACAAAATTAATGTGCTTGCACAATTCTTAACAATTTCTCTCAGTGTTTATACAAGTTTGATGCGAAATCTCCCAGGCACACTAAGAGACATTTAACAGCTCATTCGGCAAACGCTTAACTGTAGTTAACTGCAGGTAGCTTAGCTTGACCTTCGCAACCACCGCGCCAACTGGGAAACACCTGCTAGGAAAACAAATGTTAACATTTGACAGATTTGCTCATCAATAGACACGTGACTATATCGAAGCTACTGTCTTAAGAGCTCTATCAAAGGAAATACTGTATATATATATATAGATGTATATATACATATAGTTGGGGTTGGGGGCACGCAACTAGTGTCAAGAATCGCATAAATTTCCGATTTCGTTTTGGGGCATACGAAATACCATTTTTGGACTCCTGAAGTGTGCCATTTAATGGCCACCAAAGGTCACGTTCACACCATCCTAATGGCCAAAATGTCGTGGATGACGGCGGGCGCCCGACTGACAATTCAGGTAATGTGGATAATTTGCTGTCAATGATGTGTAACGCCGCCAGCACCAACAACAACAACAAAATCTTTATGATGATGAGTAGAAGGAGGCTGAATATATAGCTGCTTGTATTTGTTGTCAAACAACGAAGCAGGCAACTAATAGCTCAGCTTCTGTTACTTTGAGGGTACTATAAATAAATGCCCAACTAGCTGTTAAGAGCTGTGGAGGAATACATATTGTCGATCGACGACCGACCGCAAGAGCTGTGTATGAGGGATGGCTTGATAGATGCTTTGTTATTTTCATTTAACTGCAACTGTGAGCAAATCAAATTTTGACAAGCTGTTGACTTCTTGGTTAGCTGCTAACAGATCCATAGAATCACAGATCAAAGTCTATAAACTCTATAAATCAATGGCATGGACAGGGCATCAGTCGGCAAGATGTCACGCACTAAACTATAAATGCAATTGTGGTTTATTCTATGATACCCATTGAAAAAATAGCCATAGGGTATACTGTTGTCAGAGGCAGTGGGAGAAGTAACCCAATTTTTACTATATATTTTCGGTGTGGACGATCAGCTGTACTATAGATATATATTTTGGCTGTGGATGACCATCAGAGCCCTCATTTGTTCTTCTCTCCTTAATCACGAGTCCTTCAAAACCTTTATATGTAACAGAAGTTTTTTATATACAATTTCATCACTTTAGTCTATAAGGGATAACTTGAATGCAATTAAAGCTGTAAAGTCTGTATCCCTATTCTACCAGAACATTCAGGGTATGTTCTAGTCGAGCACTTCCTCCTTGAGTATTCTTACTTGTTTTTTTAAGATGAACTACAAGGAAAACAAGCGAACGTGACTAACCGATCGAACGACCGATCGATCAGATCACAACAAAACCAAACATTGTTCTTTTGTTTCAGAGCGCAATAAAAAGTAAATTATATATCTATATATATATATATATAAATCGTATGTATAGATCTATATATTTGTTTCCAATACTATTCACAACATAGTTCTAAAAATAAGCTGCAGACAGCAGATCAATTGAAGAACTACGATCCAGAGTAAAGTCTGTCTAGGATACACCCATTGTTTTATGACCCATTTTGAACGCGGTAAGCGATCGTAAAATCTTTTGCATGGCCTGGCAGAAGAGGCAGAGCAAGAGAGAGAGCGTGAAAAATCCTTTTTGTCTTGCAGACTCGAAAGACATATGTGAACTTCAATTGGTATTTGGTATTTGGTATTGATTGTTTTTATTTCCTTTAAATGAGACTCTGCTTGCTAGACGAGCCCATTGCCATGCAGTCGATCGTAAAACAGTACGTAGTTCGTCCTGTGTTTTAAATGTATACAACAATCATTTTACGACCTTCGACTTTCGCTTCACTCTTTAGAAACTGTGGGCGCACTTGACTCCCAGACCAGCCAAATAGTACTCCTATAGAGTGCGCTTGTGAAAGGTCGTAAAACCTAAAGGAAATTGGATTATGTTCACAGATAGCAATTGCAGAGAGATAGACCTCGTTTATCTCTACCAGCTCATATTTTTATAGTTACCCAAAATTTAAACTAAAATACATTTTTATAGATATTAAATGGCATATTCAAATGTAAAGAAAAAATTCTATAAAAACATATATGATTATTATTTGATGTTGTAATAATATAATAAATACAATACCAGGTCTTGAGCTCATCTTCTTATAGATAATCAAATCACTAAATGTTAAAAATATATAAATAAATATTTTCATTTGAACATCTTGCAATAATAAATTAAATATAGGACTGTAAAATACATATGATTAAAAAAAATTATATTTTTCATTAAAGATTTAATAAAAACTTTTTAATATTATATTTTAAAATTAAAAAAAAATAATAATAAATTAAATATAGGACTGTAAAATACGTATGTTTAAAAAAAAGATTATTTTGTTTATTAAGGATTTAATAAAAATTTTGTAATATTTATATTTTAATATTTAAAAAAAAATTTCATAAATAATTAAAATAAATATGAAAAAAAATAACAATATATTATAAATGTTTATTTTATATACAAAATTTTTAATATAAATTTTTAATAAATATAATGTGAACATAATAAAATTACTTTCAAATTTCATAAGAAAATATTACAGTTTTCCCTATTTATTTTATACTTTTATATATTTATTGAATTTGTTCTAGAATTTAATATGCTGCGCATCGTTTTCTTCATAACATAAATCCCAATAGTTTACTAGACTTTAAATAAACAATCAGTTATTTAAGTTACAAAAATTACATTGTTTAAAGTTCAATAGTGAAAATTTGAAGAATTTTCTATTTTCCGTTGCTTAATTCTCATTTGTTGAAAATTTTGTTAGCTAGATTTGTATATAAAGAAATTTGAATGCATTTCAATACACACCCACACGAAAATTCATTGGCTCCGCCCACAGCAAGAAAATTCAGGCAAATGAGCAGAGGTCTTCAGCAGAGAGATGCCATGTGTGTGTGAGAGAGAGTGACGCCCCTGATAGAGTCTTATCCACCAATAACATGTGTGCATTAGGTCTATATAGTATATATAGATATGGTTGTTATATGAGTTTATATCAAAAGGAAGTGTTATTTTTGTTTTAATAGTTCCATTAACTATAGGATATTGTTTAAATATTAACTAAGGATCAGTATAAGTGAAGAGTTTCAAAACAGATTCTCTCTTTACTCTGCCTCTCTCTCTGTCTCTCTGCTTAAGTATTCATGTATTTATAGTCTCTGTGTGTGCTGTGTGTGTGTCGTGTGTGCTCTATTCACAAATACTTTGGATTTTCACTTGCAAGTGCTCTACCCTCCCACAAAAAATCAATTTAATTGTCGATCGGTCTTCAAGGCGAACGCAACGCGTATCGGTTTAAGACACTGCATTAATATATATACTAAACAAAAAATAATTCTTTAAACAAAGCTGAGTTTAGTGAAGTTTCCAAAATCAACAAAAGAACTATATATATATATGTATATAGAGAGAGAGAGAGAGAGAGTAGTATCTGATACATCTTACTCACGTATAGAAAACCAAACAAAGTGCTTAAAGGATTTTCCTAAATCTCCTCTAAATATGCTGCCCACGTCGTGTTACACAACTCCATCAGCTCTACAGGATAATGAGCAATTGGTCAACTCGTTGCTGGCCTGTCCAGATTATCTGCGCGTCGGTCACCCTTTGGCAGCGAATGCCGTCGGAGCTCTCAATATGGATGGATTGCCGTGCAACAATTTCCCATCTGCCTTCTATTACAATAATATGGATAGCTTTCTGGCGCTACACAATAATATTTGGACTTTACCCATCTCCTTTCTGCACAACAATCATCGGCCGGAAAAACCGCCTTTCTCCTACATAGCCCTCATTGCCATGGCCATCAGTAGTGCACCCAATCAGCGATTGACACTCAGTGGCATCTACAAGTTTATAATGGATAAGTGAGTATGAATTGAATATCATATATAGATATAGATATAGATATAGATATAGATATAGATATAGATATAGATATAGATATAGATATAGATATAGATATAGATATAGATATAGATATAGATATAGATATACACATATAGATATGGATAGACACAAAAGAGAGTAGAAAAGTCTTAAAGAAATCAAGAGCAAATAGATTATTACGTATATATATATATTGGTATATCATTGTTTATCCCTACAAATCCCTCCCTCTAAAACAATATTTGAATTCAGAATTTCCATTTCACTATTTCTGATTCTATTCCAATACGTAATGAATACGTATATCTATATCTATAGTATTTTACATAATCTTTTAAAATAGTAAAGCAGCAAACTTAGGATTTATTAACTTAATACATACGAATATATTTTAGGTATTATAAAGTTAATAATCTCTTTTCTGAATCACACGAATTTTTTTTTACAAGAAACTAAAATCAAATTTCCAAGAAAATTCTTCGAATAGATTCAAAATGAATAATTAAATTTAATGTAATTTTAAATTCAATTTAAGAAATAATGTTTTATATATTCATGTAGAATAGGAGAGTTAAAAAGAATTTTGAATTTTATTAGCATTAGGATTATCATAATATTTATGAAACGACATTCTTCAATAAAAAATTGAGCCGAAGCGAACGATTCTCTTTTCAGAATTAACAATAGGAAAAATATGAGTTATACATTTCGATTAAATTTGATAAATCAGTCAGTCTTCTGTTCCAAACCGAATCCTTTTAACTAAAAATAAGAAGTAAAAAATCACTAAACTAGAAACAAATTGTTTACATATGGGGAAGGTTTCTAATATATATCGAACCTAATTTCCAATAGAACCAAAAAACCTAAAATATCAATACATCATATAATATTTATAACATTCATATCAAATACCATTAGAAAATATTAAACAAATGAATTCCCATTTATTTAAACTGGGCTCCAAAAGATTTGAAATAAAAGAAAAACAGATCTACATATATCTAAAGGCACTAAAAATTTTTTAATAAAATTCTCGTTTCTTGTTTGTTTACAAGCCATATATAAATAATAATATTCTTTAGTATGTATATATATTTAACTTGCCATTAAAATAAACATAAAATATGAAAATCAAATTTCGAAAATAAATATATAATATATAGTATATATATAATTGCCATTCATAAACAAGTGAGTGTCAGAAATATTTTTGATTTAAATTTTGATCGCATTATATTTGGCGTATTTCCAGTTGGGTCGATAAACCAAGCGACGCGATTAACTATATCGGACTTTAATGCTGATCAAGCGAATAATATTGTATATATATTTTTTTTTTCAGATTTCCTTATTACCGTGAGAATAAACAGGGCTGGCAAAACTCCATAAGGCATAATCTCTCGCTCAACGATTGCTTCGTGAAAGTGGCTCGGGATAAGAACACCATCGAGGATAACGACAGCGCCGGCAAAGGCAGCTACTGGATGCTGGATGCCTCCGCCACAGATATGTTCGAGCAGGGCAACTATCGGCGGCGACGCACCAGACGAAGACACTGCTCGTCGAGCAACAACCGCTACGAGAGAGAGCTGGGCAAGGTAAGCACATCGAGTCTTCAATCTCTTCAGCAATCAATATTGACCATTAATTTCTACTTCTAGCAGGATTCCAATGCCAGCAACGATGGCAGCAGTGGAGAGCTTAGAGCTTCGAGCGATGCTCTGACTGATTTTGACCTGTTCTGCAGCGATGGCAATGCCACTCCAGCTGCACTGCGCCCCAACTACTCGGATCGCATCACAGAACTGCATCGCCAGTATCTCTCCGTATCTTTCGGTTTCAACAGCCTCTTCAACAACGAACCGACGGGCAGAAGCATAAAGGACAGCAACTCAGCCGCCGACAGTCCGTGCTCGAGCCGAACTGCAGAGCCGAGCACAGCGGATAGCGCCGTGTGTGAAGATCTACATTCCCCAAGCGCCTTTACTCCTACTCCGGCTGGACAAGAGGCTACACTAAACGTTGATGAATTTAAAGGACTGCAGCAGCTGCTGGATACGACGAACAGATCAAAGACGAACACGCTCTTTACAATTGAAAACATTATTGGCAAACCATAGCAACTATTTAAGAATTTTAATTAATTATAAAATCTGTTTTAAGTCCAAACATATCTAATCACTAAATTATGAAGGGGAAGCCTCAGTAGGTACTCAAATTATTACAGTTATAAAATTTGCTTTAACCCATGAAGCGAAACAAGATCAATTAAAATATTAATGAATTTCTTTTAACTTGTTATTTTTTATTTCTCGAGTATAAAACAACTCCTCTGTTTCCCAATTAAATACATTTATTCGGGCTTCTTAGCCGAAACCTGAGCGGGTTTCTTGGCCTTAGCTTGAACGGGTTTCTGGGAACGCAGAACGGCGGAAGCACGACGCAGAGCAGCCTGAAAAAAATTAAGAAAAATCAATACAAATTTTACAAAGAATGGGAAAATATCAGTATATAAATATATATCAGCAATAATTATCTACACGTCTACTTCAGCGATCTTGGTTGGTAATTGAAATTCATCAAATTGACAAAGGCTTTGCAAAAGCAATTAAAGCTTCATTACCTGCAAGTAAGCAAAGAATATTTTATGCATTATTATTTGATAAACCAAAAATTAATTATACAATTAAAAGTTAAGTAGAATCAGTGTAAATTTTCAACACAACGCTTCAGCGATCTTGGTAGTTAAATTAAAATATCATCCCAACAATTCCTAAGATATCGAATAGATATAGGTATATATATATATATATACCTGTGTCAGATCCTTGCGGTATTTGCTTCCAGTCAACAGGTTCTTCAGCTTCTTCAGGGAACGACGGGGGCCAGCCTTGAAGTTAACGCGCACCGTATTCTTAGCAGGACGCTGGCCATATTTACCCTTCTTTAAGACAGTGGTGAAGCCTTTCTTATCAGCAGCGGGCACAACGCCAAGAGTTTTCTTGTGAACAACACCGCTGTAGCGATAAGAGCTCACGTTAACCAAGTTATTGGGCTCCTGTAAATATTATAAAATATGCAATTCGGTTAGTAAAGCTAATTCTTAACAACAACTATCCATTTATGCTGTTGCCAATTATTTTGTCAGATTTATGTTACTATCATGTTGTATTCAAATATCATTGTGAAAGTTTATAAATTGGAAACATCATTTAGTAAATAACAGGATTATATCTAATCCATATTGGATTTATACTAACTGTGCTGAAGGGTTTCTTCACATCGCGCTTCTTCAACAAGAAGGCGTTGTTGTTGCGAATGATCAACCAATTGAGGTGCGAAGAGGTTGCCATCGTACGTCTGTAAGAGAGTGAAAAAAACAATATTAATAGGTATACGTACAACCGACCTATAATAGGGGTTTAAAGTCTTTTTCAGTCTTGGGTGATGAATATAGTCTTCAATAACTCTTCTGTTGAATCATTCATCATTATGAAGTGCATTTAACAAAATCCCATTGATGTTTGCTTACCTTTTATTAGCAAGGGGAGCAGCAATGAACGCATACATGAAATAAAAATAAAATAAATTAGTAATTTATTCGCATTGAAAGTTAATTATATTTTAAATGAGTGGTATCAGTCTTGGGTGATGAATATAGTCTTCAAAGAACTCTTCCGTCAAATCGTTCATCACTGAATAAATGTATACCATTCATTGAAAGCAACATGTGCTCACCTTTAGCCAATAAAAAGAATTCAATCGAGGCAGAACAACAACAACGATGGACACAACATGAAATGAGAAAATATTTGAATTATATTATATACACAACTATATTAATGATATATAGTTTTTATATAGTTTCGTCAGCCTTGAGTGGTGAATATAGTCTTCAAAGTACTCTTCCGCCAATTCATTCATCATGGAATAAAATGATTGCCAACAGCAATTCAAGCCGTCATACACGTGTGGAGGTTAACACGAATGTTTTACCTCGAATATAGTGCACAAATGAATCCATATCTATGCTAAGCAAGGCACACTTATGACAGTAGAACATAACTACTATGATATTAAACTGTTCACTACACCGTGTAAACTATAACTTAACCAATTCAAGACATAATGCAAAATGCCCACCTTTTCTCGTTGAAAGACAAGCAGGAAAGAAATATGGCAGACACAGCGCAGAGTGAAGTTGGCTGCGATTAAGCGTACAGACTTGCTATGGAACATCCATCGATATGCAGAAAATGACCATCGCGTTCAGCGTTCCGTATCGATATTTAGAGCCATCCCTACTTGTCAGACACATTTCCGAAGCTCGATTCGCAAAATAAAGTTAAATTACAGTTAAATTCAAGTTAAGAATTGTATTAAACCGTTTCAGGCAGTTTTTGTTTTAGGCTGTGGTTTCTTTTTATTGTCGTATGTCCATCCAGAATTTAAACACTCGTGGTAAGCAGAGAGTGAACTACACGTTTTTATTTCCCCCACTCCTTACGCTCGTAATTTACACACATGTACGTGCATGTATGTATGTACATAAAAATGGCTGCTCACTTGGGCTAGTCTAGTCATCAGCGTAAAGTAACATCCATACATTCAAACATACATATTAATGTAAATGTATGGGGACGTGGGCATGCAGTACGGCTGTGATTAACAGATTTTACATGGAAGCATATACACACATATTGTATATATATATTTGTTTCTTTGTTTATATATTTTAGACCCCTTTGCTGATGCAATCAAGGGCAATGATGATGATATTCAAGACGGACTCGTGCACATAAGAATCCAACAGAGGAACGGTCGTAAGACATTGACCACTGTTCAGGGCTTATCCGCAGAATATGACTTGAAGAAAATAGTCCGGTCCTGTAAAAAGGTGTTACATCGATTTAAGATATAAATACTTGTGTCAAAATAATTAATCGAATTTGTTTATACGTTGTCTCTAGGAATTTGCTTGCAATGGGACTGTGATTGAACATCCAGAGTATGGTGAAGTTCTGCAACTGCAGGGCGATCAACGTGAAAACATCTGCCAATGGTTGACTAAGGTGGGATTAGCGAAGCCTGATCAACTGAAAGTTCACGGCTTCTAAACTAAATGCCAAGGGAGAAACAAAACGTGTGGATTTCCATACAAGTCTTACACTACACACATACATACACACACTCATATATAAATATATATATCTAACTTGCTAAAGTTATTGTTCCGATTAATTACAAATCACATCTTGATTAAAGGAAAAAGGATAAAAATTTATATAAAGACAAAAGCAATAGACCATTAACTGCGAACAATGTTAATCATACAAGTTAAATAAAATTAAATGTTCATTTTAATTAAGTAATCGTGTGTATAGCATATACTTGTAATATATAAAAATCATTTATTGGCCAATTTAATGAATAACCCAAAAGTAAAATTTGTATTTCAACAGTTAGTGGCAAACTGCAAGGTTGTATCGGCGTCAACCCTGAAGCCGCCATGTTGATGACGTATTTAAAAAAAAAGTATCGAAAGATACGATACCTCACTTACAAACGAATATCAATTTTTTTTTTTATAGTGTCACATATTTTAAACTTTTGATTATGATGATAGTTTTGTAATGATTGTTAATTAGTTTATAACTGAAAGAAATAATTGTCATCGAAAGTAATAAATATCGATATATTTATGGGTACACTTTCGTTTGAATTTTATACAATTATATTTTAACATTAATTATATAATATGAAATTTGGCAACATGTAATACAAATTAAATAAGCTAATATAGTTATACGGATAACAGACTGTAAATACATCGAATTACTTGGCTCGGCATCAGCCGTCTATTATCGATATATTTATATATTTTGACCATCGTACCTCAACCACTGTTTCACATAAAAACTATCATTGTCTATCGGCCAACCACCACAATCACACATTGTAGTTTGACGGCAGCAGCAAAAATTGTAATTCACAATTTAATTTATTAAATTCATTAGATGCACAAATTAGGCTGTGTATTTTATTAATTTTTTTCATAAAAATCAAAACGGTATAATTTCGTGTACGCGCACCATTGGGAACATCTGGTATTTCGCATAGCAATAGCAATAGCAATCGCAGTTGCAATCGCTACGAATGCCCTAGCCAGAACACATAACAAGTGGTTTTCAATTCATTTCGACGGTGTATCACAAGAGCTGCAACCAAAAATAATTGCTGGAGTCAAGAAATATTTAACTACGTGGTGAGTACAGTCGTTTGTATGTGTATGTGTTGTTTTCTATTTGTGACGTCCATTCCATTCGTGACATTTAAACGCCCTAGCGTATGCATTTTGTTTAATTAGCAAAAAAAAAAAGGAAAAATATATACATATATATATGTTAGGTTCTCATAATTCATTTCCAACGTTCCAACCCAGCGCCACTAAATTACGTGTGCGCTGCGTTCGATAATAACAGAAATAGTATTCAAAATAGTAATTAAATTTAAGAACATAATCTTAAGTTTATTCGTCTTCACTCAATATTCAAAAAGCGTGCGCTTCCTCTGCAGATAATTTTTTTTTTTTTTTTTTGGCTTCGCTTTCTAGTTGTCAGTTGATTTTTGTGTTTTTCGCCGCATGCAACCGTGCGAACATTTGGTGTATCGAAACGTTTGACAAAAGGAACGGGCGAAAGTTTTTCTATAACGATGAGACGTCAAATTTTTGGCTGTATAAAAAAATTTTCGCGTGACGAGTTCGCTGTCGATAATAACTAAATAATATTATTTCAAACATTTGCAACAACATCGTGTGTTTCCTTTAAACGACTTTTGCTGGTGTGGCGGTGCAACTGGGACGTGAGAAAATAGCAACAAAAAATATAATAAAAATCAATTGCTGGTTTCGGTACTCGGGCTAAATTCAATTTTAATTCTGCGTATATTTGAGTGCAAAAAAAAATAGAAAAAAGAAAAACCAAGGGAAGGAGGCAAAGAAGAAAAGCGAAAATAGCCACGGAAAAGAAAACTAAATGAGAACAAAAATTAAGTCATTGAAGCCAGAGACACGGAAAATTAGACGACGACAGCGACGGTCGAAGTTGGAAGAAAATGAGGCACGAGCCGAGATGAGAATATGAGAGGAAACAGCAGCAATTGTGCAGCATTATAAATAAATAAATAAATATTTGAGTGAAAGGAAAGGAAGGAAGGAATATCAGTGTGCCTGTGTACGTGTGTGTGTATCGTAATCAAGTTTCATGCCATAAGAATATATATATCAAGTGAAAATCAAAAATTTCCAACTAAAAAAGCCTCAGCTGGGTGGCAGCAGCAGCCGCAGCCGCAACAAGGCAACGTGTGCATGTGTGTGTGATTGTGTGAATGTGTGTGTGAGTGAGCGAGTGCAAGATTGTGTGTGTGTGTGTGAGTGAGTGAGTGTGTGTGTGCCGTTTGTGCAAGTTTTTGGGGGCTGTCGGGTGCTCGTGTTTGAAAGAGGAGTTGAAAATAGAAGAAGCGATTTGTGTCTTTAAGAGTGTGTACGTGTGTGTGTGTGTGTGTGTAAGCGTGCCTGTGTGAGTGGAATTCTTGACAATTCCCCAACATAACATACGTTACCATGGAATATTACCTAGGTTAGTAGAAATTGCACTACTCAATTTGTAAATTAAACAAAAATATGCGGGACGGGCATACATATATTCATACAATAGATGATTATTTACCAATACATTGGCAGAAACAATGCCCTGCATACAAATGTGTGTATGTATGTATATGTATCCATATATAGGCGAGTACATAAGCAGCTATACATACATAAGCGTATGCTGCATTACTTTAAGGTGAGGCCAAAACGCAAAAGTTTTTGCAGCAGCAGCAGCCGCCGCCACAGTTGCCCCCCGTTTCCTCACGCCCCTGCCTTGCTTTGTGGTTATGTTTAGGATCAAATTAGCTGGCGGCGACTGTTCATTTATTTGTTTTTGCTATGTATATACATACATATATATATTAATATGTATTTATATATATAAATGAAATCCATAAGAAATGCGTCTAGCCAGGCAATACACTTCGGATTCTCTGCCTCCAATTACAATTTACTCTTTGTAATGCAGCAAATTGCGGTATTTGGAGCAGCTTCTCAATGCAATATAATCGAGAAAAAAAAATAAGTGCTTTTAATTCTAATTACACTTTTCTGACGAGTCGCTCTCAACTAAGCAGTTTCTTTTGTGATTACGTGTTACTAATTTCATTTGTTCTCGCCCACTTGCAGGAGGTTACGTCTATATGAATGGAGATGCAGTCAAAATTCAACCGCCTGTTTACGCCAATGTTCCTGTTGAAACGGCTATGTTAGCCACTAATCTGTTTGGTACCACAACCCAAATTGCAGCTCCGCAACCAGCAGCAGCCGCTGCTCACATACCATTGATAACAGCAGCAGCCGCAGCAGGTGCAGGAGGAACAGGAACAGTAGGAGCACCACAAACAGTACAGCCCGCGCAGCAACCACAACAACATCCACATCAGCAACAGCAGCAGATCATCTCTCATACGCACGCCCACGCTGTGGCAGTTGCCGCTGCAGCTGCCGCACAGCAACAACAGCAATCAACACAGACCATCCAGACGGCAGTTACACCCGGCCAAGTGCATCTGCAGCCGCATCCAGCAGCACAGCATTTGCAGCAGCAGTACGGCCACCATCCGGCTCAGCAGCCGTCGCTGCCGTCCACTGGCGATAGCATTCAGGCAAATCACGCAATCGACAATACTGAATACGCCATCATGAATGGAGCCATTGCTCAGACTCAAGATAGCAACCTCGTTTGCTATACAACAGAGGCCCTCGTACCTGGCGTTAACAATACGAATTTAGTTGCACTCGAGCAGCAGCAGCAGCAGCAGCCAGAATTAATTCAACAGCAGCAGCAGCAGCTAGCTGCTGATGAGTGTGGAATGCCATTGGACAAGCTTAAGCAGATGCTCGCTACACAGCTGGACTACTACTTTTGCAGGTAACAAGCGAAATGCACAAATAGTATATATAGAGAGATTAATAAATTAAATTTAATATTACAGAGAGAATCTGGCAACCGATACTTATCTAGTGTCCCAAATGGACAGCGATCAATATGTGCTCATTAAGACAGTGGCCAATTTTAATCTTGTTAAGAAACTAACAAAGGACATAAATTTGATTACCGAGGTGCTGCGCGAATCGCCCAACGTTCAGGTCGATGATGAAGGTTTGCGCGTGCGCCCCAACCACAAGCGTTGCATCATCATTTTACGTGAAATATCCGACAACACACCACTCGATGACGTCAAGGTACATGAACGCACAATCGAGTTTACTCATCCAGAAATGAAAATCAAAATCAACTTTCGTATAATTCGCATTCCAATTTGAATTATGATGATCATGATTATATATACGATGTATATAGATATATACTACTCGTACTTACATTTGATATCTTTATGCTTATTATATACTCTTAGATGACCATTTCTAGCCTATTCATATAACCTTTATCCCTTTCAGGCTCTGTTCAGCAGTGAGAACTGCCCGAGACCCATTGCCTGTGAATTTGCCGCGAATAACTCCTGGTATATCACCTTCGAGTCGGATGAGGATGCGCAAAAAGCTTTCAAGTATTTGCGAGAGGAAGTTAAGGAGTTTCAGGGCAAGCCAATAATGGCGCGCATCAAGCCCAAATCGTTTATCAATAGAATAGCTGCTGTACCAAATATCAAGAACGGGTTTCGTCTCAATTCACCGCCAACGTCCACAGTCTATGACCCAGCTGCCGCAGCCGGAGCTGCAGCCGCTGCTGCTGTTAGCTACAATGCGGCACCACAACGTTTCGTCTATGCGCCCAATGGTGCGCCCTTAACGACAGCTGCGGTGCCGTACAACACACAAGTGTTGATTGTAAGTGATGCAATAAAATTACCTAACTCTACAAAGCTAATGCCTTACTCTCTTTGCAGCCCTTTCAGCAACAACAATTCTATACAGGTCTAATGGCTGCACCTTGGCAACCGACCACTGTGGCAGCAGCCACAGCGGCACAGGGCCAAAATTTCTATGAATTTGGCAATATATTTGCTGCAAATGGTCTGGCACCACAGGCCGTAGCGGGCAATTTCACAACTGCACCACCGCCGCCCACCACACAAATTGTCAGCAATAAGCCGCAGGGCGGCGGTGGTGGTGGCGGTCGCTACAATAGCAATCATCGTGGTAATCCTAACAATATGAGTGGTGCTGGAAGTGGACCACGTGGTGAGCCACGCTCGAAACCACCACGCAATACCCAGCAGCCGCAGCAAACGCCATCGCATAATATTATAATGCCAACAGCTGTGCGTAGCATCAGTGTAGTGCCAGCTGCTGTTCTCGATCCACTGCAGCAGGTACCTCTTCAGCAGCAGCAACAACAACAACAACAACAACAGGTACAACAACAACAGCAACAGGTACAACAGCATCAGCAGCAACAACAGCAACCTGCAGGTCAGCAGCAGCAGCAGCAAATGGTGGCCACCAACTCGGTTGGCTCTGCACGATATCCAGTGAAAAGTAATTGGAAGGGTGGCATGCAAAAGAATCTGGACAAGAACTATGGCAATCATTACCATTACAGCAGCCAGGTGCCAACTCTGCCCAGTAGCCATGCCCACCATCAATCACAGCAACAACAACAACAACAACAGCAGCAGCCACAAGCCCATTTTATATTCCCGGCAGCCAGCACGACGCACTCCACCTATGCGACCAGCGCACAGGCCACGCTTACAGCGCAGCCTGGTCAGCCGCACCAGCAGCCGCAGCCGCAGCCGCACCATCCACATATGGTGGTGCATGCCGCTCAGCCCGTTGAGCTGCAGGAGGCAACTGCCAGTGATAATGTTGTTGTTGTGGAGCATGCAGCCACCTCGCAGCATGGTCGCAGCAACATGTCAGCCAGCTCCTCCTCATCGCTGGCCACTTCCATCGGCGGCAAGGAGCCACAGCCTATGCATTGGCAGTCGCGGCCGAGACGTCGTCGACGTGATGAAGATGGCACCGGCATCAATTATTCGCCAGGCGGTCGTGTTAATGTAATACTAATATATATACCTGAATGCATCGATTTACGTAACCTATTGTTCTTTGTTTATAATATTTTAGATATATGCTGGCTCGCAACAGCAGTTGCTCTCCTCATCGTCCGCCTCGTCCACAGGCAACGTACAGTCGACGAATCGCGAAAGTCACTACAACACTCATGAATCACAGCAGCAGCAGCAGCCGCCGCCGCCGCAGCATCGCGGTAATTACAAGGGCAACAATTACAATCCCAACTATCATGCTCAGCAGCATGCGGCATCTATGTCGCATCATCATCACCACAGCAATCACAATCATAGTGCGCTGCCGTCTCAGCAGCAGCAACAACAGCAGCAGCAACATCATGTGCCTGCTGCACAGCAGAGTTCGGGGCATAATTATCACCACCATCACCACCACAACTCGATTGGCAGCAATGTGGGCAACAGCGGCGGTCTGAGCGTTAGCAACAACAACAACAATAATAATAATAATAACACCAACAACAACAATAGTGGAGGCAGCAGCAATAATATGTCGAACATTGGATCAAGTAACAACAGTGGAGGAGGCGGCGCTGGCAGCAACAATAGTGAGCGTGGCGGATTGCATCATGGCATCAGCATGGGCTATCAGAGTCACAATGCACATCAGCAACAGCTGCAACAACAACAGCAGCAACAGCAACAACAACAACAGCAACCCTCAGCTCCAGCGCAACCGCCACAATTTGATTTGGAGGCTTCAGCTTTTCCACCACTGCCTGCGACTTCGGCTCCGGCACATGGAGCACATCACCATCATCATCATCACCATCACAGTACCCAGGCTTCCATTCATAACTCTAACAGCAACAACTCAACGGCTAGCGGCTTAAGCCACAAGCCAGCTCCGACTCAAGCTCCTCAACAAGGTCAAGCTTTGCTGGAGTGCAGTGGTGGAGGAGGTGGTGAGGAACAGCGATCAAGCAATCATCCGAACACGGAGAGCAATGCTAACAGCAATACCTCTAGCAACTCGTCAACGGCTGTGGCTGCACCTATAGCTGCAGGCGGCAATTGGGCAACCGAGAATCGACTCGCGGATGTGGTACGTACGGGCAACAAAGGTAACAAGGCACGCAAGGACGCGGCTGCTGCTGCTGCAGCACACAATAGACAACAACAACAACAACACCAGCAGCAGCAGCAGCAACAACAGCAGCATTTGCCTCAGCACTATCAACAGCAACCGCAGCAACAACAACAGCAACGTAATCTGGCCATTAGTCCCACGCCAGCAATGGCCGTGGTGCCGACTGAAGAGCCGGCGCGCCCATTGGGGGGCAACAATACTAAAAACTTTACTAAGCAGAGCTCTAGTAATAACCCGATCCATGTGATAAAGTGTCTAACACCAAATATCAATGCCAGCAACAAGGCGACGACAACAACAACAGCTGGAGCTGTTGGAGATGATGGAGCTGGAGCAGGAGCGGCAGCAGTAGCAGGAGCTGCTGCGGCTGCTGGTGCTACTGTTGGCGCTGATAAATCAAACAAGACTGAGGATGAGTTACATCCAATACACGGCAACAAGCAGCAGCAGCGCTTAATAGAGGGCTATGGCCAACAGCAGCAGCAGCAGCAACAAATGACAAATGACTATGGGCATAATGTATCGATCTCGGGCGCTGGCGCCTGCCTAAATGAATTGAGTCTGACCAGCCAGCACCACAAGAAGCAGCAGCAACAACAGCTGCTAGCTGCTAACAAAAAGGAGGTCAATAAGGATGCCAGCAAACACAAAAGCATCGCAACATCCACCTCAAACTCCGCCTCCAACTCAGTGTCAACGGAGAATATTGCAGCTGCAACAGCTTCCAAGCTGAGCTATGCACAGGTGGCACAGCATCACAAGGCAGCCTCAGAGAGCAAGGAGCAGGGCGGCGCTTTATCTCCAACTACAGCGAGCCACAAACTTGAATTAGTCTTTGGTGATGCTGCCGATAAAATCGCATTGACTGTCACAACAGACAAGCGTCTGGCAGCAGCTCCGACTGCCTCGCAGGTGGGCAAAGGCTCCACAGGCGGGGCTGTTGCTGTTGCTATCAAGGATAAAGGTATGTATAATATAATAGAACCAAAAAATATAACTCATAATTTCTCTCTTCAGATTCAGCTCATTCGCGCGAGTCACGTCCAAATGCAGCGCAGATTGCCGGCACCATGCGTCCGCAGAGCAAGGAGAAACCAACACAACAACAACAGCAACATCAGCATTATGGATCTGGCTCATCCGCTGATCATAATACGAACACCGGCGGCGGTGGCCGTAAATCAAGAGCCAATAACTCTTAAAAGCAAAGCAAGTCGCCGAATCCGCGACAAATGTGAAATCTAAAACTTTGCTAGCTTTGATGCATTTGAAGGTGCATCAGTAAAAAGCTAGATCTATCATCCAACTACACCCTCCCTTCTGTACATAAATTCCATATGTAAATACAAGTAAAAGCCGTTTTTTGTTATATATCTATAAGCGCTATATAGATATGTTTACGAGCTAACCAAGGAGGCATATATAAGGTTAGTGTTAATAACTAGTCACTATATATAGTAATGATTACATAATTTATTCTTATGCTTTTACAGTTGTCGCACTACAGTGATTGAAGCGCGACCAGCTTGGACCAGTTATCATATAATATTATTAAAGAGTAGGCAAAGGAATAATGGTGCATAATATTAATGAAAACAAACAAACAGACACACACTGACTCACTCACACACACACACTACACATATACAATCTATATATATATATATAAATTAATATATATATATATATATATATATATGTATATCAGTTAAAGTTATTTTACCTTAGCTTAAAAACAGTAGTTACACTCACGGACACACACATACACATATAACATGTAAGCATGTAGATTAGTGCAACGATGAAAAATTATGAAGGATATACATATATCTATACATATGTTTATGTATATATATATATATGTATCTATATATAGAGAGAGAAGGTGTAAGTTTATGCCCAAGTTAAGTTTACAATTACGATTAATGTAAAATATGTTTTGATTGGAATCAGTCAAGTTGCATCCGATCGAGAGATATTAGCTAATTACCGAAACAACACAACAATAGCATTAATTATTATTATTAATAACTAATTACTCATCGCTAGTGATGCTTCATGATGATTCGTCGTTAATTTTCACTTTATTACGCTAAATCTTGAAAGAAAAGATTAAAACAAAACAAAACAAAAGTAAATCATGCATGAGTATATAGCCTATATGAAAGTTCTACATTTTATTTATAGAACCGGCTATGTAAGCTAGTCGCATACAAACAAACACACATACACTGACTCACACACACACACACTGACTCACACACACATATTATAATTTACATTTGTCAGTTTTGCAAACATTGAAGTCTTTTGTTCTTTTGATATATAGCGTATTAGTTAACTTAAAACATTTTGGGAATTTGTATTTGTACTTATTTCACATCCTAATGAGGATCCTTGTACACACACACACACACACACACACACAAACATTGACTGGCACACACATACACAACTCTCGTCTGATACGTTCATGTATTTATACAAATGTATATGGAAGTATTTGCATACATTTTCAAATTGCATTTCTTTCTTTCACATATATAAAAAAGGCAATTTTCTCAGTTTGATGGTTTCACACATTTTAAAAACAAAACAACTACAAGAACAACAGCAACAACAAACAATTAATATTTAACTGCTATAATAACTAAACAAAATTTTATAACGCGTAGACAGGAAGAACTATTTAATATTAATATAAAAAACATACAAAAATATTTTTGTATAAACTAACAACTAAAACAAAAAAGGTGCCATAAACTAAATACACAAACAAACAAAAACAACACATACACATTGAACTTTCTATTCGGTTTAGGACAACACAAATAGGCATTTAAAATTATCTATATACATATATATTTATATATATATATATAATCTACATATATATATTTATATATCTATATAATATTATATATTCTTATATATGATTTCTCTCAAACGACAAAAAAAACCTATTTTAAATAGTAAATGCTCATACATAATTTTTCTTTAAATTTTGATTATTGTCTTTATTTGATTCTGTTTTTTTTTTTCGCACAAAACGATTGCTTTATTTGACTATTTTTTTTATTGAAGTTCAAGTGTTTAGAAATGTAAATTAAACTTAAGGCATACAAATCAGCAAACGTATATATATATATATATATATATATATATATATATATATATATATATATATATACTACACATACAGACCCTTAAGCTAATGCTAGCGTTAAGTTATATGTTAAGAGATAATCCCTCATATACACAGTTAGACAACACTTGACGAACGTGTCCTTCCAATTAGAAAAACACACGAACACAAGCGAACTCTTATTGGATTTGCCATCCAATTTCTTCAATGCGAGTGAGTTTTCTCAATTAAATAGTATACCAAATGCATCCTGCAAGCGCTATATATAATCCTCAAAACCCAGTTTGCGACATGCACTATATAATACACATACATATATATATGTATATGTGTATGTGTGGCTGTGCGTGTGTGTATTCATTTAAAGTAAATATATATATATATTTTGATTCTATAAAAACAATCGAATATGCTAAGTGCCTATACTATAAATATGTATATATATATATATATGTTTCTATATATATATATATAAACATGCCACAAACTCTGTATACTCGCCCCCACTGAGTAGCCGCAAAGGTGTTTGCTTTAAGTTCACACAACTGCTGCCCCCTAGTACATACTATAATTACACTTGATTCGTTAAACTATTTAGAGAGGACAAGCAGACTCCAATTGCACTAATGCCGCTATATATCCAATTGGTGATATTTAGCTGGATTTGTTTGCAATTGGATTAGCTGCTGCCTGATCACACACTTGCTCAGTGTTGTGCGCATACACACTCACACTCACACACACATACACACTTTATATATACACACATAGTTCATAGTTTGGTCTGCCTCCATTGCTTCCATAAAATTTCCTCAACTCTCACTCATCCATTGATTTAAAAGTTGTGTGTGTGCGCGCTGTACAGTGAAAGCACGTTATGATGACTAGCAGAGCGGTAGTAGGGTAGGTTGTCTGGCTTGATGAATGAGGTTTGGGGGCATTAGCTAGGGCCTTTCAATGGGTGCTGTGTGATATTATGCAACTGCGAGAGTTCTTCAATTGCATGTAAAAAAAAATAAAATAAATATTATTTAAAAATAACAAAATAAAACGAGAGTAGGTTGGAATACTGTTTGCCCAGATTTTGATAGCCGCCCTAACCCCAGCCTCAGCAACCACAACAAGAATGAGTCAGCCCAGATATAGAGACACAGAGAGAGAGAGAGAGAGCGAGGGGGGTTTATAGAGTTTAGATATGATATGAATAATGGATGGAGAGATAAAAACATTGTTGATGTTAAATAATTTTAAGGCAAACAAAATAAATTAATTTAAAAAATTAAAATTGTTATTGTAAAGCCTCAGTTCTTAAGTTATTTATTTTTTTAACATTTAAGCAGCGCGTATGACACTGACGATTGACACATGACACCTTGTTAAACTATACAAAAGCAACCAAAACAGAAACAAAATTGATAATATTCATAATACATATAATAATAAAAATAATAATAATATATATACACACAGAGACATAGACACACACACACACACATACACATTCAGCCAGAACTAAGAAAATTTCATTTGGTTTCACAACTAATTATCGTGCAGAGTCATTTCAAATAGCTTTCAAGACATTATTATTATTATAATATTATTGATTATTATGATTGAAAACCATTTATTATTTATTATTGAAAGAGTATGCCTTTCACAAGGGCGCCACAATTATTATTTTCCTTTGGCACTGCCTTAATAATAATATCTATATATACATACATATATATATATATATATATATATATATATAAACATATAACAAGCTGCGAGTGGGAATACCCCTAATGCATACGCCTACTGCATTATCTGTCATTTCTATATCATTTTGGCCACTGCCATCAATTCATAATAATTTTCCTTTTCATGTTTGATTGTTTCTATCTTTGACGCCGCTTGTGAAGGGTCTTAAATTTAGTTAAAAACTTTTCAGTTATTTTTTTTTGCATAGGAAATGCTTACGCACATTGTTATCAACTAAAAAAAAAAGCAAAAAAAAATCCAATATGAAATAATACAAAGAGAATGTCTGTTAAAGAGAGGAGAGCGAGGCAGAGACAGAGCCGGAGAGAGATAGGAACACATGTAATAAAGTATATAATTAATATTATTAATTGTACCAAAATTGATAATTGTAAAGATAAAAATACAAAAAAAAAAAAAAAATACAAAAAAAAACAAAAAAACAAAAGCGAGAAAAAAAAAGGTTTGCATAATATGATTACACTATAAACTAAAAAATGTAACATTTAACTAAACAATATTACCTATACAGAAAGTATACATAAATTATATTAAACATTACCATACAACAACAGCAACAACAAAACACCAATAACAACAACCATCAACAGCGTGATTCACTTTTTTCTGTATACTTAAGGAGTGAAATGTAAAGCTCGTTTTATAGTATATATATAAATGAATATATAACTATATATATATATATATATATACTTAAAACGAGCTCCCAACTAAAAAATAAATGTAAAACAAAAGCTATAGGGAAAATAAATGAGAAAAACCATCTAATAACAGCAGACAAAAACAAAACAAAACAAAAACAAATCATAAATGCATATTTTATTTTATTGTATGTATCATATAAACGAAAATCAAATAAAAAGAAAAACCACAAAACAAACAACAAATAAATGTAGATTAAATTGTAGTTAGACGAAGAAGAAATGGAAAACGAAAAACCAGAAACGAAAAAAGATTATGAAAACATGTCAAAAAAAAAAAAAAACAATAAAAACAACAGAAACAGCAAAAACAAAGAAAAATACAAAAAAAAAAGATGCTGTAAACAAACAGTCGAAACAACTTGCTTCCAGGGGGTGTCAGAGAACTTAGCTAAAATATATATAAATACATACATATGCATATGCATAATATATATATATTTATATCATATGCAGTTAATCTGAAAATTATTAAAATTGAATTTATTTCTTTTTATACATTTTTGTATATTCCTGCATTTTTTCAGACTACCCTCGTACATAGATGCATAACCTGAAGATTAGATAACTCGCAATCAAATATTTTTGGATTTTTATTTATTTTTTATTATATAATTATTGCGATGTAAAAAGGCCTCTAGCTTGACTAAGTGGGTTTTTCTTTAGCCCAATTTAAATCGTTTACCTAATGCAATTCACAACGATTTTTGGTGTTACTACAAAGTTATATCTTATATATATACATTAGTCGATCTATAGTTTTAGAGCTTTTTGCTATAATTAGAATATCGCGCATAGATATTGTTAGTTCTTGGAATATTATATATACCTGATTTTATGGATCGTACGAAGAGAAAACTATGAGGACTAAAGAGAACTGAATTCAATTTCGAATTTTGTAAAAATTTGGACATTTTGTAAATTTTTGTTGATTAATTTTAAAGTCAGAACTTGAATTGATTTTCCTCAAATTTAAAGTGAAAGTTCGAAAATTAGGAATTATTTTAGGGTATTTTTTTACAAACATTTGAAGAACTACAAAAAAGGCAAGAATTGAATTGGGTTGAAACTGTTTCGATTTAAGCTATGTCAAATGAATGAATATGGTTGATAAACTACGTTCTGATTAAATATGATTCCGATAAGTCTGCGTATCAATATTTTTTTCATTTAAATTGCTATATGACTAATGAAGTGCGACTCTTTAACGGTACAGTTTTATCCACATTTATGAGCTTTTAAAGCTAAAGTAAAGTAAGACGTGTGTGTAGCTTCTTGGAATCACAAAGATCTCTAGTATCAATTTAAATACAATTCTTCTATCCAGTATCCAGCAATCAAGATCGATCTTCATCTGACCAAGTTATAGAAGTTTCAGCTTTAGAAAAAACACAGTTTTATTTTGCTGCGCTAACACATTTACAAGACTAAACCCATAAAAAATATATAATCTTAAAGGGCCAAGGTATATGGACATATATATATATATGTGTGTGTAGGTACAATTAAATACTAGACGGATAATACACAATGTTTTGCTTTTAGGGGCGTGGCAAACAAAGTAAGACAAATCAATCGCAATTGGCCCTTTCACTTTGGTTTTTAACAAAAATTTAATGCGTTTGATGGAAAGGTTTGGGCTGGAGGGAGGACACAACAAATTGGGTAAGGATTGCACGAGTATATATATATATATATATATACATATATATAGCGTTAACTTAATCGGAAAACAGACGCATTAAGTACACAATCTAAAAAAGGTCGCCTTAATGGCATTTGTAAGGCGCTCTCTACAATTATAATGCTGCCCAGCAGCAGGTTTGTTTGACTATTGAATCCAACGACAACGATCTAGAGTTCCACTATCTAAATTTCCGAATTTCGATCATCTGCTTCCGTCGCTGCTGTCGTAGTATCCGTATGGACCGAATCTCCGCCGAAGCCAGATCGATTGCTGTTCCCGCAGCGTGCAACCAATTCGCTGTAGGGCTTATCGTGCAGCAGGCAAACGAGTACAACGGTCATATTATCGCCGCCAAGTCCGCCCATTTGGCAATCGGGTGCAAGACAGTGATTCATCAGCTCCTCGCAGATCTCTTCCGGCTGCTTGCCCTGGCCGATGCGCGTTCGACAGAACTGCAAAACATCCTCATTGGTCATCACATCCCAAATGCCATCGCACGCCAGCACAATGAATTCCCAATCTGGCTGAATCAGTCGCGTCTCCACATCCGGATAAGCTGCAATAATAATGGACAAGGTGTTAACAATGCGATGATCTTCTTTGTTTCTTTGTTGTTTGTCTACCTGTGACTATTTGATCTTCCGGCTTTTTGTTCGCTCGCTTAAATACAAAATCGCCCAATGCACGTGAGAGTGCAAGATTTCCATTAACACGATTGAATTTCACCCAGCCGCCGCCTTCGATAATGCGTTTCGATTCCGATTCATTGTTTGGCTTGTGATCTATCGAGAGGGTCTCCAGCTGCCCGTTGACACAGGCAATGGCACGCGAATCGCCGGCATTTGCGCAGTATAGCATACTATCTTTGACCAGGACAACGACAGCTGTGGAGCCAGCCATTTCCTCGCCCCATGATTCATTGTGCAGCATCTCATAGTCGATGTCCAAGAAACCCTGCAAGTTCACAAATGTATGAGTCACATTGAACAATCATTAAATGCGTTGCTCACTAATTATACAAATAGATGAAACAACTAGAATCAACTTGCTCAGCGCAGGGCAGCAAAACACATTTTTTACCATTTCCTCTTTCAGCAGGCACAGCAAGTGTTACGCACACAAGCAAACATATGCTAAATAGAGTTACCAATTTGGCCATTTTTTCGTCAGTTCTGTTAGTGGTGTTGAAATGCGGCTTGCGGCATATATTTTTAGCATGACGAAAATGTTTACTAAGAACACAAAGTTGCTTAATCATTGCTACGCAAACTTTCTTATCACATGAGAACTATATTTTCTAGATTTTGAAATTTTTTATTTAGCTAATTCTGGCTTTTTTTCTTTGATTACCTGATCCCTGCAGATCTGACAGCACTGATGCTAAACACATGTGCAGGCGTCCGTTAGTTTGCGTATGCATAAAGTAAAAAGTAATTTTTTACATGCGTCAACATTTGAATACCCTACACAATACAAAACAGTGGAGCGTGGCAGGTTTCTGCTTATACTCCATACGCTGCTCCATAAAGTAAAGGGTGCACTGAGAGTAATCTAGGATATTGAGTAAAATGTACCGTTAGGAGAGCGAGAGTGAGCGAGAGAGAGCGGCCATCTTGCTCGATCGCCTCAGGCTTGCATACGCGCTGAGCGCGCAATTGCAAAGTTGAGATTTGTTGCGTTGTGTTGAAACAGTTTTTGTTTTTCTAGATGTTTCATCAGATGTTTGTGTTTGTGTTGTTTGTGTTTGTGTTACTCACCTGCTTCAGTGCCTTTTCAATGTCGTTCTCATAGTACTCCGGCCTCTTTAGCACGAATTTGTGTAAATGCTTGCCCGCATACTGGGCGACTGTTGCCCCGCCATGGCCGTCGTAAACGGCAAAGAATGCTGCCGTCGGATCATCGGGCAGGGCCAGTATATGTGTATGGGAGTCCTCCATGTTGATGCGCCATCCCTGCATACAGCTGCTGCCAACGCGATATTTTTGATTCTGACAATAGGATGATTCCTTGGCGGTTACCGGTTCGGACAGTGTTTGGCCCATCTTCTCGTGTTGATTGTGGCGTCTGCTTATCAATTTGCGTTGATTATCTGTGACAGCAAATTAAACAGAGTATATAATAAGTAGATAAACAGCGAGATTAGCATATCAAATTTAATGATATGACCCGCATAAGACCGCAGCAAACAAACGTAAAGATTACAGAAGCCACTATAGCCACTATATATACATATATACATATATATATATATATACTCTATACATAGATATATCGATATTTGGGTAAATTTGATGTGTCATTTGTTTGGAGTTCATGCGGGCAAAGGGCAAACGCCCAAGGCCAGCAGATAAAACTGATAAAGCACCTGATAAGCAAACTCCATCCAAGTCATCGTCTCTCTGTTTTTGTGTCGCTCTGAGCGCGAGCTTTATTAATAAATGTGTGGCAATGCATGAATGCACTTGTCTTCCGTATCTAGCTCACACTTGGCGACAATTTAAATTTAGACAGTGGAAAGAGTTTAGAACAATGCCTAATCTAACTAACACACACACTAAGCTCACCTGGCAAAACATTAACAACTTTAGCTGGCCGTTTAGGTTGTGCAAATACATTAATGTGGCAACCGGTTGGCTGCTCGTGTTGAATTCCTCGTTTGGGCTGCTAAATGCGTCGGCGGCACGTGCTCTTCTACGTTCGTTTCAGTTGCAATTTTTGCTTAAATTATTTTGCTTTAACCAAATGTTTCAACAATAGCGAATTGTTATCGTTCTTGTTCTCGTTCTCGATAAATGCGTAAATGCAACACGCCGCCTCCGCCAAATATCGTATCCAATATCGATATTATTTTCTGAAAGCTTTTAATTTCAATTTTGCTGTTTGGCCAAACGAAAAAATAAGCTACTTTTACAATGCGAATTTTTCAGTAATTTAAAATCGAACTAAAATCATTTTGAGTAGGGCCAAACAAAAAAAAAAAAAAAAAAACATTAAATGATTTATTTAAAGGCGTTGCTAGGCAGGCGCGTGTATCGTAGCATTCAGCTTTCAAGCGCTTAACGATCAAAGGCTAACGGCTACAACTTGTTTGAAATGAATTCAAATTTGAATTTCTATTCAAATAAACAATAGAATTTTGATTTAATTAACACATACATATATAACATATATAATCTGCTTAATCGTTGTTTATTTATTTTCCACTTAATGCATAAACTTTGTACACTTGAATTATTGCCTCACACAGATTTGCTTGGCACTAAGCTCAGTCGCTTTCACTCTCTCAATGCTCTTATCTCAGCTTCGTTTTGGGTTGGCTTTGTTTTATTTTGTGCTCTTTTTCGTTTTATTTTAATCATTTTTTTTTTTTTTTGGTCTGCCAAGTGCATTGAATTTTGCGAATTCTGCTTTGCGGCAAACGAATTCAAGGACAAATGACGTCAGCTAAACAATTTCGTGCTTGCCGATGGCCAGGGGCGCATATTTCGATTTGAAAAGGGGCTCCATGAGCTAACCCCACTGCTTGCGATAGCCGCCTCTGTTTTTTCTTACTTTATGCTTGTGTGTTTTGCATTCTTTTTTTTTTCATTTTATTTTTGATTTCTTGTTAAAAAATGAAGCAAAACAAAAACTATATTAAATATTTGCACAGCAGCGGAGACAGCGACCAGCGAGCAGCGAGTGTATTCCTGATAAAGAACTGTACCGTCCGCTTTCTCTCTTACTGTTTCTCCTGCTGTGCTCCGATTGAATGGCGTTTTATCGACGTCAGCGGCGTCGAGTGCGTTACAACAGTCAATGAAATTCGTTTGTTTGTTTTTCCACATCTTGATGGTGGGCGTGGCCGGCAGCTCTTAGCGCGGACACTATCGTCTGCATCGTCTCTTCACACCCTTCCCCAACATCCACTCACTCACACTTCGACTCTCTCGTGTGCCATCTGCCCGCTCCCTCTCCTTACCCCTCTTCCGACAATCTTCTTATCGCCGCTCGCTGCATTTTATTATATTCATTTATTTTTTTATTTTTTTTTGTTTTAGCTCATTGAAAGTGCAACCGAGTCGCAGCACGCCAACCTCTTGAAACGCGCATTTATTATGCATTTAACGTTGTTGTCGACTGCAATCCCCCCCCCCCCCCTTCCTCCTTCCCACTTCCTCACCCCACGCTCAGGCAATGCACTCGCTGCCCATCAGCAGCCATCAGCCATCATTTGCCATTTGCCATTTGGCATTCCCCCTCTCTCTCTCTCTCTCTCTCTCTCTCTCTCTCTCTTAATTTCCATATTGTTTGTCAACGGTCACATCACATCCAGATCCCGATTTCGAATCCAATTCTGATTCTGATTCCTATCCCAAGCTCAAGCGGCGACATTATCGCTGCCACTTTCCGACTTACTCTCGTATGCAGTCTGCATGCAAATGCTGTCAGAGCAGGCAGAGTGGAGAGAAAGAGTGTGGAGAGTAGCAGCAGGGAGCGGGAGAGTAGTTGCAGCACTCTCACACACACACACACACACACACACACACACACACACACACAGATATCGCAGCAGTTCAATCACATTGCACAAAAGTTCGAGGTCAGTTATAAAAATAAAATTCTACACGCACACTTACGTACATATGTGCCCATGCGTGTGTGTGTGTGTGTGTGTGTGTGTGTGTGTGTGTGTGTGTGTGTGTGTGTGTGTGTGTGTGTTGTGTGTGCCGACAGCTCTCATTCGAATTTGTTTTGTATTAATTTTTGCATGCGACAAAATGAGTTTCTTTGTCTTTGGCCTGTCCGCAGGATCGCTGAAAGCTTCGAGATGGGGTTGCCCGCTGGCTAGCCTTTGTTTCATTAATTCCATTAATTCCCATTCAAGTGGAAGTAGGCCACTGGAGTTCTCCTTCTGTGTAACTCGAGCGGCGAATTCGAGATGCCATCCCTAACCACCCCCTCCCCTTCCCCCTCCCCCTCCCACGACTCTTTCGCAATTGTGTAATGCGAGACGGGGGCAATGACTCGAGCCTCAAGGATAATGGAAAGTTAAGCTGCGCAGTCGCCGCTGCTGTTGCACTCGATCCACCTCCAGACTGAAGGAGCAACAGACCAGACCAGACCAGACCGGAATGCTGTTGAACTCATTTTTTTTTTTTGCTTTTTTGTTTTCGAAATGAAATTTCGTTCATTTCCAGAGAATTCATGCCACAGATTTGGTTCTGGTTCCAAAAGCCAACGCCAAACTAGTTGGACGGCTCGCCTCCAGTCGAGTTCAAGGATCCGCGACGTTGGCTGCTGGTTCATTAACTTGTTTGCTTGCTTCATTTTTTATTTTTTGGATGCCGCCAGCATCCGCGGCGAGACAATAATGATCTTCGCTGGAAATGCGCGCACCCCTCCACTTGCTGTTGTTGTTGTTGTTGTTGCTGCTGCTGCCGCTTGCTGTGTGGCTGCTGCTGCTGCTGCTGTTGTTGGTGCTGCGGCTGATGGTGACTTAATTGCCGCACCCTGAGTGCCTGCCTGGTCAAGAAGATTAACAAAGGAACCTCTTGCCAGCCAAATTCAATATATGAAATATATATATGAAGCGTTAAATGGTTCAACTTTCAGTCGGCAGTCACAGTTATCGATTTGCCTATTTGCATACCCTGCATATGTATAGCGGATAGTAACGGGACTGCTCTATAGTGGAGATGGAGTGGAGATGGAGTGTCTACTATTCAAAGTCATCGATTATAATCGTTGGCATGTCTTAAATAGAAAAGTTGACTAATCGATAATTATCGATGGAAATTGTTCTTCGTATATATGTGTATATGTACAGTGAATAGTAACGGGGCTGATCTATAGTGGAGATGGAATGTCTACTATTCAAAGTCATCGATTATAATCGTTGGCACGTCTTAAATAGAAAAGTTGACTAATCGATAATTATCGATGGAAATTGTTCTTTGGCATATGTGCGTTCTACAGGCAAAAAGAAATATATTATATTAAATATGTACTCAGCTGTAACGAAATGAAAGTTTAACTAATCGATAAATATCGATTTGCAATACAAATTAATATAAGATATTTGCACGGAACGGAATAGTCGATTGTCTGCTCCTTTGCCTCACATTTGTCCCATCAACTGTTCCTCAAACACAGTCATTTTTGGTTTCGATCATATTTCTCCATTTATATTCCTTTAATCTTAATAGCTTTAGATTATCTTGTGGTCGTGCACACTCAGCCCCAGCTCAGTGAATTGAGCCAGATTAATCAAATTGGCTGATAGGGCAGCAACCTGGCACAAGGCGAAGTCGCTAGTGATTCACTTGTAAAGTGACTAATAATCGGGGCCTTTCGCAAAAGAAATCAGCAGATGACTAAGACTCGGAACTAAATGGAGTCAAGGCAAAAGCATATATGAAGCAGGGAATGAAAATATGTAAAGGAAAGTGAATAATCTAGAAATGCGAGGGATTGTAGAGAAAGTGGAGCAGACATGATACGAGTCTGGGTAAAAGATTAGAGCTGTATAGACAAGATTTGGGTATGGAATAGGAAGTGGAGTCGAAAATGAACTATGAGAAATGTATATATAAATACTACGAGTATAAAGTCGATAGATATATAATTTCTATATATAGGGAGGCTTACGGAACCATATCCCTCATATACGACCAAAATATGAAGAGCTTTAAATTAAGTTTCCTACTTAACTCTAACTTATATAATCCAATATATATATATATCTCATATTATAATATAAGATAATCTATGTCTCCCAATGATCTCTGCAAACCACGATTAGTGCTCATTATGGAAATCTTCATTCTCATCCAACATATATGATTCCAAGGAGGCGGCCAGGCATTCGAAGCGAGTACTGCGACCCAGAATCGAGCGTACGTCCTTGGTGAATCGAAGGGCATCCAGAAAGGGCAGCATGCTGAGCAGTTCAGTGTCCTGCGAGCCGATGCGAAAGCTCTTAATATTGACCGCATTGCCAATATTGAAGCTGCTCTCCATGGGGCAATCGTCCAGGAGCAGCACGCTGGCCAGATCACTGCGAGCCATCGACACAAACTTGGCGCGAATCCCGCAAATCTCGATGCAATGCTGACGGAACATTCGGTGCCTCAATATGTTTCGACCCGCATCCAAGTAGTCCAGCACGTGCGACGCATAGATCTCCGAGGCAGCTGTGAACACAACCAGGTTATACCACTTCGACACCCGATCCAAGAACAGATCTACGTATGGTCGCTTATAGACGTAGACGTTGGCCTCCGACACGGGTATATAGAAGCTGTAGTCGTATGGCGTCGAGTGAACTAGTTTGACCTTCGCATTGTAACGGCGATTGATGTTGGGTCCTGCCGATATCGCCGACTTCATCCGATACAGTATTACGGAGGTTATCAATGTCTCGTCCATATCTAGAATTAAAGTCTTCCTGCTCACCATGCGCAAACGCTTTCTCGATATGGCCGTCAGCCTATCGTCGCCCATATATGTGATGGGCGTATAGTTGATCAGCTTCGTGTGAAATTTCATATATTGATTACGAATCCTCTCACGTAACGTCGGCACCGTCAATACGATTCCCGTTAAAATGAAGCCCACTGTGGTCAAAAAGTAGAAGCTGTCGAGCAGAGGCAAGAATCAGATGCAATTTTGATAGAACTCGCGGGCTTACCCACTTCGCTAAGAAAGTACCCTGATTTTCATCATTTTCCATTTCATATTCCTTATATCTGAAGAATTGTATATATAGTAGATTGAGACAGAGACAGACTGATATTGCACAGTTAACTTTAAGCTTAGCTTGACAGGAATTTGCCTATTGGATTTTTCTCTTCTATACTTCCGAGCTCTTCTATACTTCGTAGACAAATGCAACTTTCTATGGAGCTCTACGTGTATACCCTATCCAGTAATTGAAACGCGTTATTTATAAACCGTTACCTAATACTCCCCGTCGTCTTGTTTTTGTATCTGTCTGTCGTATGGTTAGAAAGTAAAGCTTATGTCTGGAGCTCGCATGAATCAGGCTAAATCGATCAAATACAAAATTATAATGAAATGAGCTGCGATATCTGAGCAGTTTGCCTGATTCTCAATGTCGTCGTCTGTGCGGACGTGGGCGGGTGCGCTGACAATGACAAAAACACACAGTAATGTAAATGATCGTGAGTGACTGACTGTCAGATACTCTGTATTTCAGCCGGTTCTATATATATATTTTTCTCTTTTAGAATGCAAGTCTTTGCAGAAATCGATAATTATATATCTCTCTACATATGTATATAGTCTCTAATATATTTAGTTTATTATTTATCAACATATTTTATAGTAATTTTTATATCGATATTTTAATTCAAACCATGTCTAGCTAAAACTCCTATAATTCCTTTTGACTAATCGATATTTATCGGTGTGTCTATAATTCTTTTGGCAAGCTGAAAGCTCTATCGTTTTCTTTTGACTAATCGATATTTATCGACATTTTCAGCTATCAAATTCTTTGGCTTAAGAATGTCCCTAGCATAAGATTATAAGCAGCACCAATCTATTCTCTCTCTCTCTCTCTCTCTCTTTCTCTCTCTATTAGTCGCCTTTTACGACAAGCTGAGTCAAGCTGTGGCAGTATTCTCGCCCGCCGCTAACCACACGGCTCAAACATTAAGTAAACCAAACTAATACACCCACTTAAAAGTGTATACAGGGTATGTATCGAACACACACATTCGCCAAGGCGACAACTGAAACGCCAGCCATGAAAATGCAGCGCCAGCTAAAATATGTACGTTCCCATTGCCATTCCCGTTCCAAGTTGCAAGTTTCTCGTTCCACGCTGCCCGCTTCATGTGTCCCATGATGGCCATATGACGCACAGGCAGTAGAGTGGGTGGAGATGGTAGTGGATGGTATTAGGAGGAGGAGCAGGAGGGATCGCTATTGTGAAGGAGGTTGTGGTGCAGACAGCAGCAGCAGCAGCAGCAGCGGACTTGTTGCGACTGGCGGCGGAGACGCTGACGGAAGTCGCCGACTGACGATCGAGGCGACGTTTGCAGTGTAAAATATTGCGCTGGCCTTGGAGCGGCACGCACGAAGCTGAAGCGGCTGCCTGTCAAGACGATTAACAACGACAACAACAAATGCAACTGTGTCCCTGGTTTGTGTCGTCCGGCAGGAGCTAAAATTAATGCACCATATTGTGCGCATCTGTTCAGACACACACACACACACACATGCAAGCATGCAAGCAAGCAAGCATACAGACATGCATGCACACACACACACACACACACACACACACACTTACATATATACAGTCATCTGCATGGCGACTGCTGCAAATGTTGCTGTGGTGGCGTCTGCTGCTTGTCAACTTTAACCGCAATTGCAGCCACAGAGCGCTTTTGGCATCCTTTTGCCTCGCAACTGTTTTTAACACCCGCATTGGGACACATGTTGCTGCCGCGTGCGATGCGCCACAGTTGCAACCATGCAACACGCCCAAAACCGGAAAGCCAGCCAAATTCCACAAAGTTGTGTCATCTTGCTGCCGCATGCATTTGTATGCTTAAGCCTACTTAAGATAACAAGAACGAAAGAACTTGACGAAGAACAGAAGTTAGACTAAGATTAGAATAAACATAAGCAAAATTTAACGAAGGGATGCAGCCTGAGCTTTCGTTAAAGAAGTTGTGAGTCCATAAGCAACTTAGGCTGAGTTGGAGAGGAAAGAAGAACTTGACGAAGCGCAGCAGATTACATACATATGTATATGTATATGTAAATTACAGCAACGTCAGGTTAGACACGCAAACTTAACGAACGGTAGATTGAACTTTCGTTAAAGAACTATTTCATGCAGAAACAAAAAATAAATAAATAAATAAGAAGAGCTTTCAGTGCCGAAGCTTTCACTTTAGATGCGATAGAGTGTAATAGGCAATAAGATCTACGTTAAGAATATAATATACTTAAAGATCTTAGCTTAATCTGAGCATCCCTCTTAATTTTGTGCAAATGTCAAAGGCAAATGGCATGCTTAGCTATTTGGACTCATAAAATTACGTATACGTGTTGTTAGCCCGACCCGAACCTGTTACAGCAATTATTTGTTGTTAAGTTAAAATTAAACAATAAATTGTTGTTGTGGTGATTGTGAATGCAAAATAAATTGCGCATAAAGTTTAATCACTTTGACTTCGCACACACACAGAGAGAAAGAATGAACGAGCAAGAGAGAGAGAGAGAGAGAGAGAGAGTGAGAGAGCGAGCGAAAAGAGGAGGCAGCTATCGAGCAACGACAACGCCAAAAAATAAAAACGCATAACAAAAGATTCTACACACACACACTTGCATATGTATGTACATATGTGGGCAGCGGGCAGAGCAAAAAAAAAACGCAAAAAACCCGACAACAACACCAACAACAGTCAGAGACGGAGTCAATAACCGCCAGTGCATTACTCACTTTTAAAGACCGTGTGTGTCCTTCAACAAAAACTTATCTCCATCTCGCACTCACCTCGATATCTATCTCGCTCACACGCTCACTCATTTCGCTTGACTATTTTGCTTTTCTACAATTTATAATTAAACAATTTTGTTGTTGCCGTTGCCGGCTCTCCTCATCCCTTCCTTCTCTTCGCTGCTGTCCGTTCTCCACTTGCAGCTCGTTGTTGTTGTTGTTGCTGCTGCTGCTCTTTGCACAAGTGTGTCTGAGCAGGAGCTTCGGCGCAAACCTCTCTCTGCACAGGTCGTCCCGTCTCGCTCCTTCCGCTCGCTCATCATCATTCAATCCATTGATTTCGCTTCAAGAATTCAGACTTGCCGTCGATTTTTTGTAAACTGCTGCGCATTTTGGGCGAGATGAATAAACTTTAGCACGCTTGCGTGACCTGTTGTCCGCTCTCGCTCTCGCTCTCTCTCAGCTTACTCTCTGTGCGTCACTCTCTTTGCTCTTTTCCTCACTACCGCTACTCTATCTCCTGCCCACGCATACAGGCGCAGCACATCCGTTGCCAAACTTGCGGCTGTCTGTGTTGTGTATGTGCGTGTATGTATGCATTTATATGGCGAGTAATGTCATTGACTGCAATTTGTTAGCAAAATATTTCAAGTGATAAATAAATTCTACATGGAGCTACACACATTTGAAGCCAATGAACTCAAAGCAAACTCTTCATCCAAAATTGATGTTCGCTGCAATTTGAGGTTTTTATATTTTGTTGCGGCTTTAGCAATTTGCGCCCCAATTGGAAGCGTCAACAGACAGAAAAGTAGATGAAGACGCAGACGAAGACGGGAGACTTTGTCGGAGACTTTGCGCCTTTACGTCGCTTACTCTACACAGGTTGAACGCAACGTAAACAACGAATTTCTTTTGTTTGTTAATACTATTTATAATGCTTTATTTTATATGTACATATGCATATGTATATATGTATGTATGTATACCCTGCAGGTATAAAAATAAATAGATTTTAATAAAGCTAAGCAATTTAAAAAAAAATAATAAATGAAATCAAATTCTTAAATTTTCTTAAGCTGTAAATTGTAAAAAATATACAGCATATCTTTGATTCGAGCATACTCGACATAGCACATTCATATATTATATTTATTTTGAAAGAAACAAGCGCAAAGTCGTTGTTGAGTTCACTGCATTCGGTCTCAAGCAAAAATAAAACATGAACGACAACTGATACATACACACACACATAGTATATACATATGGACATACATATGTATGTATATACATTCATATCCGTATGTGTGTGCATATGTATATAGCATCTACATACATATGTATGTGTTCATTGTGTTTAATCAAATGCAGCGCGTGCATAGAGTTCAAGTCGATTTATCAACGTTTTTAGCATATGCATTCCTCACAAATAATACAGAATATATGCTTAAATATGTATGTATGTACATATGTATGTACATATGTACATACATAAGTGTGATATCAATAAGCGCCGTCATAGACAAAGCAAAACTGAAGCAAAGGAAACATGAACAACAGTTACAATGTCCAGCCTACCGTTACACAGCGCCTGGAGCGTAGAGCGCGAATGTCATCTGGCGCCTTGCTGGTTGATTTTTCTCTCCAATGCCCAAAGCTGGAGAATTAAGTTTCATGTGCTCAAGTTACAGCTAAGTCGGTCAATAACTTGAGCAAAACAGCAGGAACATTTTTTTTTTGGTATTTACTCCTTGATGAACTACAGATTTTGGCTTAAAATTCGGATGCTGGTTGATTTAAGAGCTGACCGGTTTAATGAGTCGAACTTAATTTTCGCCCTCAGAAAAAGTCAGCGACAACACCCATGCAAAGCAAAAATAAAAGCAGCAGCAGCAGCAACAACAACAACAACACCAACAGCAACAGCAGCAGCAGCAAATTAACCACAGCAAGAGAGAAAGAGAAAAGAAGAGTAGCAGAAGCGACAACGACACGTCTGGCAACGGCTGCAGAAAGAACAGATATCAATGTATGTGAGTGTGCCTGTGTATGTGTGTGAAATCGCCCAAAAAAATTAAGCAAAACAATTGCCCGAAAAAAAGCGAAGTGAAAAACGGCAAGCCGAAATACAAAACAAAATGATGCTCAAGTAACTCATATTAATGTGTGAGTGTGTGCAGCAGCAGTAGCAGCGGTAGCAGCGCAGTCGCGACGTCGGCATAGGTATCGCCATTGCCAATATAAACGACGATCGAAAGATGCAAAATGTTCATTCCGTCGTCTTTTCGTTTCTGTATGTATTTCGCTGGCCAAGAATTCGAATATAAAAAGTCAACAAAATAATAAAATGAAGCATATACGAAAGCAGCGATCACACACACACACACACACACAGAAAGGGAGACATATACAGTCTCGCGCAAACATACACACACAAACACACGCATGCGGAATTCAACTTTTTTCTGCAACGCTGCGTACGCCGCCATTGAACGTCGACGCCAGTGGAGAGTATAAAAGCTT
Source organism: Drosophila fulvimacula (assembly GCA_035045555.1). Taxonomy (NCBI): domain Eukaryota; kingdom Metazoa; phylum Arthropoda; class Insecta; order Diptera; family Drosophilidae; genus Drosophila; species Drosophila fulvimacula. Next base: position 4,371,176 of record JAWNOX010000203.1, on the reverse strand, counting down.
AAACTCGCTTCGTACTCGAGTTTATTAAAACCAAAACTGTGCGAGTGTCATGATCGTCGTTGAAGTCTAGATTATTATTAAAAAAATGTGCAGAAATTAAAAAAAAAGAAGTGAAATAAGGCGTTGCCATAATAGAGTGAACGATACATACGAAAAGCATTTCATTCCAATTCGCGTTAAAGCACACAATAAAAAAGAGAAAATAAAATAAAACTACAAAAAGTAGGCGCACGCCCATCAGCCGCCACGCAACGCGCAAACACAAAAAAAATCGAAAGTGTTCGTGTTCTACTGACATGGATTACTTCTGCCTCAGCAGCAATAACAACAACTACATAAACAGAGCTAACAATAATGGCAATGGAGAGAAACTAGCGTTAGTTTTGTCTATGACGTATGAGAGTGCAGGTACCCGAAAAGACGAGCGTCCAGTGCCAACAAGAGAGCAGTAAGCTACAACTTCGTGCAAGTCGCGCGCTGTGCAAAATAGAAAGCGACTAGAAAACGACGAAACGACACGAAGACGACGACGACGATCGGAACAATTCGTGTGTACGTGCACTTTACCATGACGTTTGTGTGGATGTGTGCGACTGGGCGACTGTTGGAGAGCAAAGCAAGAATTCTAATGCGTCGCAATCAGCGGGAGCTTCAGCAGCAGCGAGCGTCACATTGAACTTGAACTTTAAAATGCAGTCACAGTAACAGGCCGCATAAATATGTACATTTACATACACACACACACGTCAGCATACGCACACACATGTATAAATATCCACATATGAATTTATTGCTGCTATTCTAGTTTTGACGTTTGGTTGGCGCATACTTCGTTCGCTTCTCTTCTACACAGTCTGCGATTGATCATTCGTGAATTGGCACTCGTTTGGTTCGCATGAAATTTTCGCCGCTTGTATATAGCGTTAAATATTGTGCTTGCAATTAATTCGCTACTTGACGAAAATGCGAGAAAAGTGAAAGTTACCAATGAGTGAAAAGAGCTCGTTGGCCCGTGACTTTTTTGAATATATATTTAACAAGAAAAAAAAAATAAAATAAAATAAATAAATAAAAGTAGAAATACATGTAACGAGCGTACGCAAAGCACGAAGCAACAACTTAATAAATTAAAACGAAAACGAAAATAAAACCAGAAGAAAGCGGCAAATGTGGTTTATTTGCCCACGCTTACTTTTCGGTAATATCCGCAGCCGCGAAGAAAACATCGCAACATGGAAAGCATATTTTATTTATTTTTTTTTTTTTTGCGGCGCATTTCCTTATAAATCTAGCCTCTACTAGGCTTTGTCTGTGCATTTGATATAAGGTCAGACATAGCCTATGAGAGGTTAGGTGTAGCAAGGGGTCAAACAGCAAGCAGAAAACAGTGCCCATTAAAAAGAAGTGCCGATTACCGTAATAGCGACACATCGAGCTGATAACTGTGACGACGACGACGAGCAGAGAAAGAGCAAGATATAATGAAATGTGGATAAGCGTGTAGAGAACAGCGTGTATGTATGTACATATGTGAGTTGATAAAGAACCGCAAACATGTATGTATGTGTGTACTCGAGTGTGTATGTATACGAAATATGGCGTTTGCTCTAATCTTGCCTTCTGCTCTTTTTTTTTCATTCGCAGCACAACTGTCGATATTTGGAGCGATGCTAACTGTAACTGTTTACACCCTAGAATAATGTTTTTTTTTTTGTTTATATATAAATGTCTATGTCAATAAAAGCACTTTAACGATATTTGATTATTTCGCTGTTTTGATTGGAAATAGGAAGCCAAATAAAATTGTTTTTTTTTTGTTTTAGCTTTTGGTTGAGCTCAGCAAAGAGCATCAGATTACCGAGATAATTGTCGCCAGCCAAGCGGCAAAGTTAGAAATGTTTAGAAATAAATCGCGTGCAATTTATCTGCCTGTCTGTGTATAGACAAGAAGAAATAAACAAATATAATTTTTGTGGCGATGTTGATTGAATTGAAAGCAATCTGGGCGTATGTCTTAAGCTACTTACTGTTTAAGCTACATGTGAAAGAAGCTACAAATGAATTTAAAGATTTGTATAATACTTGGAAAATAGTTAATAGATTATTAAAGATGAATTTCAAAGTTCAACGTATTTTAGTGCAAATGCTGATCAGTGTTGTAGCAATCAGTACTTTGTCAAGCAATACGAAGAACGGAAAGCAGTGCAGAATGAACTGCCAACTTATGCAGAATAGTACATACTGCTTCATATATGCGCAATTGCTGCATGCTACAGTGTGGCTGAGCACTGCTTTGACGATTCAAGTTCAGGCAAGCAGTGCATTTAGTTTCTCCGTTTCTTTTTAACAACAACAATAAAATGCACTTAGTTAATTCAGTTGCAGTCAATGCGAAGATTAACGAGCGAAGCTGCCGCTTCAGCTGCAGCAACTCCCACAATGGCAATGCGACTGTGCTTTGGTTTATTTGCAATCGGCAGCAATAAAAAGCGCGCAATGGCCAATGCGTTTTGTCGGCTCGAAGTTTTCTCACACATAAAGCCGAAAAATCGACAGACATTAGCCAAAAAGCCGAAACAACCGTCGCGATGTCTTAGCCTAATGGCCCAAACAGTTGGCCATTCGTAGTTTATGGCCGAGGCATTCAAACTTTGCCTTTTCCAACGGTTGCAGTTCAGCTGTTGCATCTGCCTCTGCGGTCTTATGCAATGCTGAGGAGCTCAGCTCAGCGCAGCTCAGCGCAGCTCAGCTCATCTGCCCACATATTGGTTTTGCTCTCCTCCGGTTTGACCTTCGACCCGAGTCATTAAAGTTCAGCCTAAGCTAAACCAAATGAAACAAATGTGATTTAATTTGTGGGCAAATTGACAGCTCCACACTAGCCACGCCCACCTGTTAATTAATTTTCCGACAGCAAACAAAACTACAAAGCCGAGCAACTGCGAGCGCACAAAAAATATGCATTGCAGTAATAAATTGACCCACTTTCGAATCTGCAACCTGACCCAACTAGCAAAGCAAAACCCAAAACCCAATACTAAAATGAAAAAAAAAAAACCAAAACAAACTCGGCAAGCGACAAACAACAACAACAAAAGCAACAACAGCAGCAGCAAACACTTTAGTGCAACAATTTAGTGTCGAGCGAAACGAAAGACTTAAGCAACGAACGCGATGCAGGCGACGAAGCTGCTGACAAGCAGTGGCGCCCTCTAGCGGCAAGCAGGGCAAGCAACAGGCATGTCTGCACGTGAGCTGCAGTTGAATGTGTGTGTGTGTGTGTGTGTGTATCTATATGATCAAAATTAGTCTTACTCGAGTAATTTGTGCTGTGGATAGCTAAAGGAGGGCGGGGCGTGGCAGACTGGGGCGGTGGCAGTGCCAATCACTTCAACTTCAACTTTAAACTGCAATTGGCTGCAAATGCGAATTGAGTAATTGGCTCGCTGCTGCCGCTGCTGCTGCAGTTGCAGTTGTGCGGACCTGAAATAAAATCCAATTGGCATTGTTTGAAAACTTTAACAGCAACAGCAACAACAACAGCAACAACAACAACAACAGCAACTGCATTTGAAAGCTTCAGATTGGTAATTTTTTACAGAAATATAATTTGAAAAGTAAAGAACAAGAAAAATATATTTATTTAAATTTAAATAATGATAAATTGTTTATTTTTTAAAATTAAAATAATTAGTGTAAACATTAAAATTGTGGCATTTACCTTAGAGACAAATTCTTTATATTCTTAAAAAATTACAACTTGTCAAAAATATTAAAAAATAAAATAAAATATTAATAAATAAAACAAAAAAATTAAAAATTTAAATTATTTACAAATTTATTTATTTACAAATTTATTTATTTACAAATTAATTTAATAAAACTTATTATTTAATTTAAGAAATAGCTTGAGAAAATTATTTTTAAGTTAAATTTTTATTATTAAATTTTTATTTTTTATTTTAAATTTATTTTTAAATTAAATTTTTATTATTAAATTTTTATTTTTTATTTTAAATTTATTTTTAAATTAAATTTTTATTAATTAATTGTATATATAATATAAAATAATATTTTAAAAATATCAAAAAAAAAAATTATGAAAAATATACCAATATAAGCAGTATTAATAATATTAAAATGTGTATAAATAAAATAAAATAAAAAATAGAAAAAAATTAGAAATGTTTAATTTTGACTGTTCGAGGAATTCTTTCTTATGGCATCTGCAATACACAAATTTTACAGTTACTGTGAGCAAGTTTTTGGAATTTGAAGAACTTTAAGGAATTCTAGAATTCGTACAATAAAACGCCATAAAAACCCTGGAAAAACTCAATGGAATATTGTAATTGTCCATTCACCAATTTTGTTAGTACATACCCTGTAATTATAGATGAATGTGACTGGGTATGCTCATGACAGCGTATGTTTTAAGCTGAGGAATATGGAAGACTTATGTTAGACCTTTAACTACAGCTCTTAGTTTAAGAGCTGAACAGAGCTGATACCCTGTAAAGGCTATGCTCAATTATTTTCGAGATTATCGTTTACTTCAGAAGAAAGTGTAGGGTATATACTATTCTTAATATATAAATATATATATTATTTTTTTACTAAGTATCTGTACGCTTTGAAATTGTTTTTTTTTTATTTTGGGCTCCAATCGCTTGGCCAATCAGCTAGCCAACTGGCCAACACTTGCAGCCAAGTCCAGTCCAAGTCTAGTTGAATTTCATGCTCTAGATACTAGCATGCAGTTAGTATATATATATATATAGTGCGAGTGAGTGTGTGTGTGTCGCTTGGCAACGGCTTTATAAAACATATAAATATACAAAATACTTGCTGCATTCAAAAACTTGATATTTTTATAGACTTTCCGAACGATTTCGATATCGATTTGAACGGCATATGCTTAAAAGGTTTTTTTTCTCGCTGTTTTTTGGTTTGAATACATTTAACGAGTGCGCGCCCCAAAATGCCAATGCTATAAACAACTGTAACAGCAACAACAACAACGGCTACAACAACACTCATAATCATAGCAACAACAAAAGCCAATTCCATTGTTCGCAAGGTGTTAAAAAATGGTTGTTGTTGTTGTTGTTGTTGTATAACCGCAAGTTTCGGGGGGAACAGCTTAAAAATCGATTAACAAGCGCGTAATTATGGACATATTTTCAAGTGTTGCAGCAGCAGCCATCAGCTGATATATGAGATGAATATATATATATATATATATATATATATATATATATATGACTATATGAGTATATGAAAGTAAATGCCAAAAGCTTGAAGCGAAATGCCCTTGAACTTGAAATGTGCAGGCATAAATTAGCAGGAATTAAAGTGAGAGAGAGAGAGAGAGAGGTAGAAAGGGAGTGTGAGAGAGGGAGAGAGAGCGCAGCTGATGGTTTTCACTTTTGCTCAAGCATTTTAATACTGTGTGAAGGGCTCCTCAGTCCAGCCAAATGCAATTGGAATTTTTTGTGTCTTTTTTTTTTTTTTCTTTTTCTTGGAAGGTAAACAAGTGCGACGCCCAGTTATGCGAGTGTGTGCGTGTCTGTCTCTGGCTGCGTGTGCGACAAGGTCAACACCTTTCCCTTGGCCAAAGCGAGAGAGTGCTAAGAGCGCTGGCTGGCGGAGTGGTACTTGAGTTAATTGAAATAAGTGTAATAACAAGACAAGAGATTGCGCATACGCCCCGTTCATTAAAATAGATATTTGCATAAATTATATAAGCAATTGTCGTATTTGAATTAAGCGTGTTAATTTACTGCAGACAAACGAACAATCGGCCAACAATCAGACAGCCAGCCAGCCAGCCAGCCAGACAATCCAGTCAATTGGCCAATCTATCATGAGTCTATCAATAGACCCCAGACAGGCAGCTTCCCTTCATTAGCTGACTGGGCGAGAGCGTATGTCTTATGTGATGGCTTTTAGTTTCAGCTGTAGCTTGAGCTTGTGGTATCAATCGCAACACGTCAGCAAACGACAACAGCGGCTGCCACCTTAATTAATCCAGTTTTTATGGAGCGTCTTGTTTAAATTAGTTTGACATTTAAGTTTTGCGAAGCCAATGGCTACTGTAGTTGTTGTTGTTGTTGTTGTTGTTGTTGTTATTATTGCTGTTCGTCTTCCTCGGCATCATCTATGGTCATAAATTTTTAATTTCTGGCACTGAAGCGCTCATCATAAATTGCTTTTTAGTGCTACACAAAATATCTTAGCCAAATGTGAAAAGAGCAAAAGCGAATGCCTTTGGCATTCAAATGACCAGATCTTATGACCAGTCAAAGATTCGGCAACCAGTTGAGCGGGCGAACAAGCCGACGGACTGCCGGACGGACCAACTGACTGACGATTCCAGTCCCAGTCACAGCCCAATATTCAATTCTCATAGAGCAGGAAAAACACAAAAACACCAACAATCGGACGTGTTTGATGACGAACTTGATGTCGATTTGAGCAATTTTAACAAGCGCTTAACAACAAATTTCAAATTTAACAGAAACATTTGATTTCTGACTTGGAAATTAAGAGTTGTTCTTATGCAAATTGTGATTTGTTGGCATTGTTGCGAATCTGCTCGTATTTATATTTAATTATGTTAATTAAACAAGCGGCAAATTCTGATCGGAGCTCAAAACTGGACAGCGTCATGAGACACGTAGGTGCGACATACTCTATATAATAACGTAGAATATATTAAGGGCGTACTCTATGCATTGGTTAACTTCAATAATATTGTCAATCACGTAACAGAATTAAGTAACACGATTACGTAACACGATTACGTAACGCAATTACGTAACGAAATTACGTAACGCAATTACGTAACGCGTTTACGTAACGTAATTACGTAAAACAAATACGTAACGCAATTACGTAAAACAAATACGTAACGTAATTACGTAATGAAACTACGTAATGAAACTACGTAACGTAATTACGTAACGTAATTACGTAACGTAATTACGTAATGAAACTACGTAACTCAATTACGTAACGCAATTACGTAACGTATTACGTAATGAAACTACGTAACGCAATTACGTAATGAAACTACGTAACACAATTACGTAATGAAACTACGTACCGCGATTACGCAACGGAACTACGCAACATAAGTACGTAACACGATTACGTTACTTTACCTACATTACATACATACATACCATACGTTACGTTATCTCCATTACATACATACTGAGTGCACTTCCAACAACACAATTTAACACAAAAAAAAACACTTGAAAAAATACACACACACAATGTGAAACATGTAAACCTATAGGACCTTAATTGAATTTTTGAGAATCGAGGAGGAGGGCACCAACTAAATATACGTCACGATCGCCATTTGCAACACGTCATGGTTGGGTTTGTTATATTTACAGAAGAGCATTAGTGCATTTAAGCGCACACAGGCATCTATGTAGGGTTATGTATGTGCCCATGTGTGCGCTATGTATGTGCCTACATACATACATAACAATATACATACATACATATATACATAAATACATACATACATACATTATTTGAGTAAATCAAAGGAAAACGCTGATGATAAGAAACATGTATAAGAAACATGTTCAATTGAACTAGTTCTTTAAAATGAGCTGCTTAACTAATTAAATAATATTTTAAATAATTGTCAGCAATCCGAAACTTTTATATTGAAACTGAAGAAGTTCTTGAAGCTTGACTTGATTCATGTAAAAGAAAATTTGACAGCGGACTAGCTACCTTTTTTTGTGAAGTGTAGCTCCGGATGCAGCTCGCAATCGGAACTTTATGAATGGGATCTAAAGTGTGCGCTTGTTTTGTTTTTCTCGATCAAGTTTTGAGTGGAGTTGGCAGCGCCAGCAGATTCTGCAGATTCATTCACCGCGCCCCAAACCTACCTCAATTTTGGCTCTTTTCTTTTCTGTTTCCTTTGTCGCATTCGTGCTAAAGCCGAAGACAAAAGTTTTAGTTGCAGATGGCCAACTTGCTGACTGTTCGACTGCTGGAAGCTGTAAGCGAATCCGAACCCGAATCCGAATCGCCGCAGCTGAGCGCGTGCATATAAAACCAATTTGAGCGACGGCCGACGAACCAGTTGAGCGTAGACTTTGCCAACGTTTTCAGACGCAAATCGGTGGCTTCCAAGTGCCAAATTCGAGTCGAGTTGAGTTACAAATGCATTTGGCCAAAAACAAAAAAAGTTCGTTCCAGCCAAGCAAAGAAATTATAAATATTTTTGAACAAATTGTTTTTGTGGCTTTGCTTGCGTTTGCATTCAGTGTGTTTGCTCTGCCTTTGCAAAGTCAAAGCTAAAGCTAAAGCTGAATTTCGTCAAGTGTTTGGCTTCGCTTTGCTTTTCTTGTCTTCGCATTTTATTCGTGCGACGTGCGCGCCAGCGAACGGTTGTTGCTTTGTCTTTATAACGATTTTACGTATCTGACGTATACGCGCGCGCGCTCCATCGCTCGCTCGCTCCCTCGGCATCTTCAGCTGTGTTTGTGTGAGCTTTGAGCATTAAATTGCTCTTGTTTGGCTAGGTGTTGGTATTGCTTTTGGCCTGTTGCTGTGCGTGTGAAGAAAGAGCAATATTTATAATAAAAAAAAATAAAAATAAAAAAAATTGTTGTTGTTGTTGTTGTTTGGTGGCGAAATAACGCCAACAACAATTGCCGATGAAACAACACAAGAAATAGTTTTTCCAGTGCGCAAAAATAAATTATAGTTATAAATAAAAGAAATAACCAGCAAAAAGTTGATTTATGTAATAAAACGTAATTGTGTTAAATATCTGCAGATCGCACGCTGTTTACACCAAATGCAAATGCGATTCAAATAACAAATAAACAAAAAGAAAAAGAAAAAAAAAATATATATATATATATATTTAAAATAAACTCTGCAGCAGCTGCTATCAAATCTGTGTTATATCGCAACACTTTCCTTGGCCCTGCTCAGCTTGGTAGGTAAGATCTTCCTCTGCTCCAGTTAGCGCAGCGCAGCGCAGCTGCATTTGCAGCCCGCTTACATAAAGTGCTGCTCCACATTTGACTGGCTGGGCATGCGTTATGCAATTCTTGTCACGCTTAATGATGTATCGATGGCTGTGCGCTGCTTCCATTAACATATTCAATGCCTAATCGCAAATGGCAGCGGCAGCACCAGCCGTTGACGAGGCCAACAATTCCATTTTCGATACGAGAAAGCATTGGCCTTAATTTGACAGAAACTCTCTAGCCACTTGCCAACTGCAATTCTCTTAAACTTTGCCATTCACTCAAGAATGCAAGCACAATAGATCGCAGCTTCAGCTGCCAGACGAGACAGGCAGCTTTTTGTTATTGTTGTTGTTATTGTTGTTATTGTTATTGTTGTTTTGTCAAAGATTCATCAGTTGGGGGGTTTTTTTTTCTCGCAAACATGTTTTTTCAATTTATTTGTTTTTTGGCTATTAACAGCTACAAATGCCAAGAAATGTTCCTGGAATTGCCTGAATGTTTTTAAATAGCTTTTAATTCTAGTTTAAATGAGCTTAAATTATCAGCTTATTGGACACCAATTGGAATTACTGAGCTGATTAATATTCCTGTTTGCTTATCTCTATTGAAAGTGGCAATTGGAATTGCCTGAGTATTGCACGATACTTAAATCGGCTTAAGCTGACAGCTTTTTAGATACGTATCGCAATTGTTTATTGTAGGAGGATATTTATTATATATCAGAGACGAGAAAAAAATGCTTGTAGCTTTTGAATACTAATTATAGCATTTAATTGTAATTATTTAGATTACGAGGAACAAAAAATATTTATATATACATTTTTTTTTATAATTTCTTTTTTATATATATTTTTTTCATTTTTATTTTACAAATATTTTGTATGTTTTTAAAAGCTATAAAATAATTGTTTTATTCAGCTTTAAATTTTAAATTAAAATATAATAATTATTTTTAAACAAATTTTTAAATGAATTTTAATATTATTTTCTTTTCTTAATATAATTAATTTTATTTCTCTTTAAAAATTTGTTTTTGGCAATTAAAATTTATAAAAATATTCTTACAATTTTGCAAAATGTTTTTTTAATATTTATTTTATTTTATAGTAATAATAATTTATTATTTAATTTTAAAAACATTTTTTTGTATATATTTTGTTTAGTTTATATGAACAAAATAATATAAATTACTAACTATCAACTACGCTCGTCAGTTTATTTATAGCTAGCTTATATAGAAACTTATTAAAACCAATTATGTGAGATGTGGCAAATATTTTATTCATGAATACAAAGTTGCAATTGTGAACAGCGTGTGGCTGCAATCGATAAATTTTAAAAGTGCCAGCGACAAAAACTTGTTGTCCGTTGTTGTTTTTATTGTGTGTGTGTGTGTGTGTGTGTGTGTGAGAGTGTGTGTAAAGACACTTGACTGGCATAGCAGAGCCACCCGCTCAGCCAGGTGCTTGGCTGGCGCATTCTTGGAAAATCTTTAAGCCAAACCAACTCAACGAACTCGTGTTCGTGTGTGTGTGTGTGTGTGTGTGTGTGTGTGTGTGTGTGTGTGTGTTTATCGTACATAAATATTAGTGTGTGTTTGTGAGCTTGCACATCATGTTGTATGCAATTCATTTGCATTGTTTAACCATGCACCGTTTTCTTCTTTAGCCGCAATAAAAATAAAAATGGCTTACAGCAAAAACGATTTACATAAAATTTATTGCTGCCACATTACAAGGCAGTTAGTTAATGTTGTAATTGTTGTTACTGCTGCTGCTGCTGTTGCTGCTGTTGCTGTTACTGATGCTTAATTGTGTGAAAAGGTAACCGCAATGTGTGCTCTTAGCCATTTGGCAAACAGCCCGGCACATCACGTATGCGCCACGTGGCGAGCCTTGAACTCGACTCGGCATTTGAAGACGGGGATGCCAACCGGTTCAAACAAACAAAGATAGCCGATCAAAATGTTATAAATATCTGAATTACAAATTATGGGAGCAGATATATATATATATTTGTATATAAAAAAAAAAAGACAAAAGTCAGCAGCAGATTATGCATGACTTCTACATCGTAAAATATATGAATTCGAGTTCGATTGGACTCAACTATATTTGAGAGATTAGTTTTCTCTATATTTGGGGTATATACATATGTATATATATTCTTCATCAATATAACTTGGTATCAGGTTTCGCTCTTCATTTAATTGCTCAAAGTATAAAAATTAATTTGCTGCTGCTTGGATTCAAAGACAAATTCTACAAATTTATAATACCCTATATCTAACATGTACGGAGTATTATACTGGCATAAAGAGTTTGATTACCTGTCACTGATTTAGCCTAATCGCCACTTCCCCTTGGCACTAGGCCAAATTCGCATGAGTTTTAATTTTTATAGATTTGATAATTTGGGTTTATTTCTGTTTTGTTTTCAATGTTTGTTGGACAAGGAGCCCTCAATCAAGGCGATCAATCAAAGCACCTTCGATGGCCTGTTACCGTAGCAAATTGAGCAAGGTAATGTTAATCAAATCTATATAAATATATATATATATATATATATGCACCTGATGAGCAGATGAGCATCTGTCCAGATAACTGAACTTCTGCTCGTTGTTTGTTGCCCTTGTACCGAATATTCGAATACATATATATATTTATAGATATATATATATATATGTATAACATAAATATACAAATAGCTGATATATGTTAATGCCTCATTGTCCGCCGGATCGAAGATGCTGTTGGTCAGCGAATCATTCGTTGGCTCGCATCGGTAGCCGATTTGCAGCTGTCCGCTGCCTTTTGTTAATGGCATTTAAGTCAGCGATCGATAGACGGATCGCCGCATCGATTGATGCCTGATGTGGCTGCGTTTAATGGCAGCTTAATGAATTATTAGTTTTGAACGGCCTTTCAAGCTGACAAGCTCCAAAATGTTAACAGCAAGCAGAAAAAAAAATCGAGTTTTAGCTAACAAATAAATAAATATTTAAATATAAAAGCATAGTCTAGGAAGTGAGGAAGTCTTGATGAATACGCGGCTTAATTTGTAGGCGTTGATTGTAATCAATGTATAAAACAAAGTGACAATACAGGTATTATCATATAAATGTATATGCATATATGTGTATATATATAAATATATATATGTATTTTATTTTGTTATTTATACATTAGTTTTTAAATCTGTTGAACTACATTTTTATTAATTGACAAACCTTTTATCAGTTTATACTTATTTTGTATAGTTCTTATATATGATATATTTTTATTTATTTTCACACATTTCGTATAGTACTTATATATAATATATTTTTATTTATTTTCACACATGAATATTGCATTTTAAATATTTTTACTCCATATATTTGTGTTTATTTTCTTATATATTATATTATATTACATATATTTTTTAACGTTTTATTTTTAAATATTTATTACATTTTAGATTCGTTTTTTATTATTTATTTCTATATATTTAAAAAAAATATTTTTTCCATAGTATATTTTTTAAATACAAATTTTATCATTTTTTTTTGGGCAATTGATGTTTTTTAATTTTATTTTTATTATTAATATTATAATAAATTATATATATTTTTTCGTATTTTTTTTTTTAATAAAAAAATATATATTGGCGTTAAACCATCTTTTTTGTTATCTTGCTATTTTTGTCTATCTAATTTATTTTATTTATTTATCTTACTTATTTTCCTCACTTTGCAACATCTTTATTTACCTTAAACAAATTTTATATCATTATTTGAAATTAAAATTTGCACATTTAATTTTTATTAATGGATTCATTAAGAAACTAAAACAAACATTTATGATATACAGATACTCGTATATATATACACATTTTTTCTTTAACCTTATTGATTAGTTGAGTCTGACTACCAGTTAATTTTGACACGCCCGGGGCTTTCCGATATATAAATATATATATGCAATATTTATTTGCCTAAGATCGTGTTTTTATTTTCATATATGCGTATGCGTATGTATATATTTTAAATTTATGTTTTATTAGCGCTTTGGTGTAGCTGTTTCATTTTATTTTAAATTTACTTTTTGCCGTCAGCTAGTATGAATTCGATTTTGATCAGGTTTTATTTTTTATTTTTTTGCCAGTGAACAACTTTTTTTTTTCTGCCGCCTGGCCAGCAACTCGGTGTGCGAGTGTGTGAGTGTGTTTTCGATATTGATTTTTCGTATTAAGCGCATTTCTGCGTACCGTTTTTTCAAGGCCAATCAGTGGCGGGGAGGGCGCTGCCGCTGCCGTCGCTGCTGGTCAAGCTGGTCAGCTAACAAGTTTTCTTGCTGTTGATCAATTAAATGAAATTTTAGCTCTCGTCGCCGTTGTTGTTGTTGTTGTTGTTATTGCTTTAATGATGCTAAAAAATGTGTGCAAAAGTCCAAGTGTCAACGGCGGCGCCAACAAATGCAGCTCAATAGCATCTGCTGCTGCTGCGGCTGCTGCTGCTGCAACTGCAACTGCAACTGCAGATTGGCCTAATCAATTGAACTGTGGCTGTTGTTGTTGCTGCCGTTGAGATGATTAAGCCATGTTTGCACTTATGTAAGTGCGGTATCCGTTAACGGGGCGGGCGGCAGCCATAAGTCGTCTCAAGTGTCGTCATCTGGTGTTTCAACATTTTTTTGTTGCTTTTCTTTCAATCTTTTCACCTGTATTGTTGTTGTTGTTGTTGTTGTTGTTGGTGGCGAGCAGTTCCGCCAATTAGCGCTGCTTCCGCTGCAACCAGAGACACAAAAATCACTTTTCTCAGCTTTCCACTTGCATTTTCTTTGATGAAAAACGAAATTTTTTTTTTTGGATATGTATTTATATATATATATATATATATATATATATATATATATATATATATATATATATATATATATATATATATATATATATATATATATATATATATATACAATATATAAATAAAGTTTGTCATAGTGGCTGTTATTGCTGCTGCGATTGCTGTTACGACAAATGAAACAATTTGCAATTTGCATAAATTATAGGGTCAAAAACTAAAAAAAATGCCATCAAACATTGCGCCTTCGGTTACGCGTCGAAAATTAACAAATTAGTGCGATGTTTCGCAAAGCAACGCCAACAAACTTCCGAACCAACAGAAATCCAAAACAAACTTTCCAAAAAAAATGTCGCGCATGCGCTTGGAATGCAAAAAAATAACCAAAAAGCAATGAAAAACCAAAAAAAAAAAAAATAAATAAATAAAAAAATAAGACATCAACAAGGTCTTGCACATGGCTATGTTTGATGTTTGGGATTTACTCGCATCTTATGTAAGTTGAGAACCGCTCGCCACGCAAAGCAGCCAAGCAAATTGATGGCTCAGTCATGGATGGTTTACCCTTCCCGCTCTCAAGAGACTCGCGCGCAGTTATTTCTTTTGCCTGCTGCTGCTGCTGCTGCTGTTGTTGTTGTTGTTGTTGTAGTTTTTTTTCAGTCGCTTCTCACGCTTGTCAGAAAATGTCAAAAGTGACGCCGCTGCACATTAAAGCCAAGAAAAGCAAAAAAAAGCCACAGAAAAAATATTTAAGAGAAAACTTAGGCGATGCTCAGGCATAACGAAGTGTAAATGCTCTAATAGGAGAGGGCGAGAGGGAAACACCTTGAATATGAAATGGGTGAAAAATTGTCAAAAAAAAATATAAAATATAAAAAAAAAAACTATAAAAATTTCTTGCCAGATTCTCTGGCAAAGAAATTATAGCAAGAGAATAAAGAGCTTAGCTTCATCATGCTATAACCAAGAGCACTTAGAGTGAACAAAAGTCAAGCTGGAATTAAAAATATATATATATATATATTATCTATAACTCCAGACGATCTTTAATCTCTAAAATTTCATATGAACTTTAAGCCAAGTTTGCAAAATTCGTATGATCAATTGGGCCATCAAAACAAAACAAAACAAAAATTGATATTCTAAATTTCGATTAGCTTTCAGCTAAGAATATACTCTGATATTATGTATGCAAGAGATTGCTATAAATGTTTGCAAATTCAGACTAAGTTATCGCCTGTGTTGCGAAGCAGCTCATGCAGTCAATGGTCTTTTTGGCACTACTCTACATTTAATAAGACGCGCCATTTGCGGAAATTTGAACGCACGCTTAAAAGCTTTGGCTCTGACAATCGCCGTGTGCTGGGTGCAGAGAGGAGCAGAGTGCATTATGGAACAGGGAGTCAGGCGCCATGGTCAACGGAAAAGGTGAAAGACAAAACAGCCAATGGTCGCAGACATTGGGCTGCTGCGTCATCTTGCAGGCGCCTCTTTGTTTAACTCAGCAGCAGCTCTTCCCTCTACACACAGCAGTTGACTCGTCTGCCTGACCTTTAGTGTTGAGCAAGCGCAAAAACAAATCTGCATATCATTCATTTTGTGGCAGCCTCTGGAGCTGAAGTTGGGCACTCCGTTCCCGTGGCCGACAAAATTAGTTGGAAATGCGGGGGAGGCGCAAAACAATTTACGATTATTTGTCTGTGCCAGCGACTGGGCCGACTTAAGCGCGATGTTAATCGTCGTATATGTCCAGACATAAATTTCAAGAAAATGTCAAGGATTTGTTTTCGGCAAAAAGAATACAATAAAAATATAAAAGAGAAAGAGCGCTCGCTTCAGCAATAAAATTAAATATATAAAATGCAATCAGCGGCTGGCTAATCGCTCAATCGGATTGTTCGTCTGGAGGCCGACCTGTGGCTGCCTGCCTGCCTGCCTGCCTGCCCGCCTGCCTGACACATTAATTGAAGTTAGCACAAGCGACAACAACCAAAAAATCGTGAGCAAGGTCGTTTCTTTCTTTTGCTCACCGCCCGACAATAACAAAGAAAACACAAACAAACAAACACAATAAAAATCAAATCGAATCAAATCAATTTGCATATATAAATTCTATTTTCTGATTCGATCTGCCATTGAAATATTGCTTTTTAATGGCATTTCAAATGTTTCTTTTGTCTTTTGTCTTTTGTCTCAGTGTGTTAATTTGACAGTCGCTGTCAAATGATTGATGGTTAGAATTGACTGGCAGTTAACTGGGTCAGCGTCTAGACAGAGATATTTATATCAATATCCTGTTGTTATGCGGGTGTGGGTGCGGGTCAACGCTGATGTCAGCTGCTCCAAATTTTGTGGTTCAACTTTTGATGACTCAATTCCAAAGAAAGACAAAAATCGCGGATTTGGCTTGACCATGTAAAGCAATAGAGTTGGAGACTGCCTGCATCGCTGTCTCCGGCTCTGTTGAAGATGTTGTAATGCAGTTAATGAATTTCTGTATGTGTGCGTGTGTCTGTGTGCTGGCTTAAGCCAAAATTGGGCGCCAATTAACAATTAACTGTCGTTTCCAGTTGCCACAACAAATCAATGTTCATCTTATTTGATTTTTTTACTTTTCATTTTAGCCATGTGCCAGCTGCCATAAACAAAGCCGCGCTTCCTAATTGAAAAACTACCAGCTAAATGGACGCGTAGCACGTGTGTCTGCCTGTGTGTGTGTGAGTGAGAGCGCGAGAGAGTGAGAGAGCAACGACGTTTGCCAACATTGCAGTGGACATTGAGAGATCGTGAGAGAGAGAGAGAGAGAGAGAGAGAGAGAGAGAGAGAGAAAACGAAACGAGCCAAACCAAAACACTGGCCAAAATGTGCAGCACCACAAAAATGGTTTACAGTTATAGAATTTTATGGCTTTCCGGCGTTTTACTAGGTGAGTACTATGGCCCCAATAATCCAACAGCCGACACGAGAGACGACGAGAAGACACGAGCGGCGGTCGCGTCTCAAGTTGGCAGAATAATTTAATGCTAACCGCGTTGATTAGACGATTACTTTGAGGCCGAATCGATGGCACGCGTGAGCCACATAACAAGTGTTTGAAGAGCAGCAAGAATAAGTGGAGAGAAATATAGAGGGCATAGTATAGAGCAAATACTCTACATATACTCTATATAACTAATAACTGAATAGAACAGAAATTTATATTCAATATGTAATCAGCTAAGGGACTCATCTGAATACTCACATAGAAGTAGATCATCATATATAAGTGGATTTATAAACTTGATCAATTTTCCTATGCAGCTCACCTATTGCTGGTCGCCATCAATGCCCAGGAGCCAGCCAGTCCAGTATTTCAAAATCACAAGACGAAGGAATGGACGAATTTAGATAATATAACATTCTCCTTCGATTGCAAAAGGCGTTCAGTGGGCTTCTATGCGGACATGGAGTACAATTGTCAGGTGAGTGAGTGCGAAAGAGAGAGCAAGACTAAAGAGCTTACGATGGAACTTTCAACAATTTTATGGAACTGCCTAAAAGTAGGCAACAGAAATGTTGAATGCAGTTTGAGTTGATAAAAGAAAATGAAGATAAATTAATGGAAATTATTTGTAAAAATTTTAAAAAACTATATAAAAAAAATTAAATAAATAATATATTTAAAATAAATATTATGAGTAAAAAAAAATATTTTTTAGTGCTTACAGTTTTTATTTATTTTTTAAAATTATAATAAAAACATAAATAATAATTTTTTTTTTTACATTTTATTTTCATATTTAATGTCCAACGCAGATATTTCACATGTGTGACGAGGAGGGCAATCGAATACCACATTTGTGCGCCAATGAGACAAGCTTTAATCAGGAATACAGAATATGTGATTGGGACTACAATTTCAACTGCACAGAATCACCGGTTAGTTAGAGACTTAAACACAATCTAAAATTGTTATAAACTATTTGAAATTTCTGTCTTTCAGAAATGGTTCTATCTGAACGAGTTGACATATGCGACGGATCCGCCAGATGAAGACGATGACGACTATTGAATGCAATTAATTAAATATTTATTGTCTTTGAGGAAGAGCAAACACTAATTAAATTAAATGAAGACAGCTAGCAGACGAAGAAGACGATGAGGAGATTGATTGATGCAATGGAAATGAATTTGTTTCCATATGAATAAATATGTTAACTAATTTAAGAGATTTGTTGACGATTTTGTTGAGTTACGTTTTGTGTACAATTGTATGTAGTCTAATTTGAAGAATCGAGCTTGGGGCATCGAGCACTGAGCATCGTGTAAATAATGTAAATAGAAGGCCGTCCAACTAACAGCAATGCGAAGGTCGTCGATAAATAATTTACAAATAATGTAATTGTTTGTAAGCTGAATAAAAACAAGAGAAAAAAAAAAATAAAAAATAAATCAAACTCGAAATTGCGTCCATGAAATGTAAAATATATGAAATACTCGCAAATCAAATAATTATATATTCCTTGTTACCAATTTGCGACGATTTGACAAAATGTTTTGCACTTATTAACAAAATGTCAAAATTACTTTATACTTAGTTTTACGTTTTTGTTGTTGTTGTTGCTTTTGTTTTTGTTTTTGTTTTTTTTTTTGCTGTGGGAGTCACCGTCAGGCGACTTTAAATGGATAAACAACCCCGATGAGTCAAGTTCAATGACGAAATAACAAGGGTAATGAAGTAGCTAAGAGGCTTTTGGCCCATACTGACTAGGGATATACACTGAAAAAGTTGTTGATTTTCTTTAGGGTTATCTTATGCACTATGAGCTACATAGAGCTGTGGTAGTATCAAGAGTTGACTCCACATGGAGAGATGGATGCACAGATAGCCATGGTTAGATCAAGTCGTACTGATCATGACTATATATAGCTTATAAAATATATACACATATATTTATTATTTTTTTTTTAATTTATTGTTACTCTACACAGTTTAACACAGCCGTGATACCCTTGATACCCTACACTTTTCACTATAAGTTCACAGCATAAAAATTTAGCACAGAAAAAAAAAGAAAATTTAAAAAACATTCAGAAAAAACAGCAAAAGCCCACAGTAGGTGTCAGTGCGTGAAATTGCAGCTTCCCGGTTCATGACTTATAAAATGCCATTGAGCCCTCGATAACACAGTTAGTCCGAAAGCAAAGCCACAGCGAGCAACAACCAATTGGAATATTTATATATATATAATCAAATATTTATGATGGCTCACAAATCCTGTTGCCTGCTCCTCCTAGCACTCTTTGCCGTAAGTCGTAGTGTTTATTTGATCTCAAATCAAATTTTATTAAAATTCTTTTTTCTATTTTTCAGTTTGCTGCAGCTCAGTACTATACGCCTTACAATCCCTACAATACGCCCAGTCCCACGTTCTCGAGCCTGAACGGCTATTACTATTCGACAGCCTCGCCCTATTATTATCCCACGCCGAGCATTTACAGCAATGATGTTAAAATACGCATTTGGCCCTATGTCATTGGCCAATATCTATATCCGACGTACTACAACACCAACTACTACAATCCCTATGCCACGCTGAACACGCCCAATTGGCAGATATACTATGCGAATGCCTATCGAAATAGCTTGGGCAAAAAGTAGTTCATCAGCGTGAATTTGCAAATATTAATCATAGTTATCTGTTTTTGTGAAATTAGATATTAATTTATATTTACATATTGACATGTTGTTTAATAAAGTTTAGATTTAATGAAAAAATAACTCCGAATTTTAGAATGCAGTTAAATTTGCTTTATATCTTTATATCTTTTCAAGCCCACAAATGGCAAATAAACACAATATATATTCTGTCACCAGAAGAAGTCATCATTAACTCAAGAATTTATGCGATTCTAGCTGTAAAGCTGTGGAGACAAAAATTAAATCGGATTTGAAACGGGCCAAATTAGCATCACGCAATAACTTTAACATTTCTTCCTGAGTGATACACATAAATATATATTTTGAAGTCCAACCGTCTAGCTTTAGGTTTATGTTCTCAACCACCAATGATCAACTGGGCATATCTAACAAATATTCTGATTTGCATACAGAGAGACAGATAGCAACATTGCACCAAATCACTTTCCCATCGAAATATGTTCCACTTTGCTTGCATTTCAAAATTCCAATTTAGAAACAGTTCGAAACAAACATTTCAATTCAAATGATATAATCATTAATGATGCCATCTTGATAACTCGATATGGCATAGGCGCGAAAGCCGTTAGGAAATCATGTTCCACGTTGAGCCCAGTGACGGCTTTTGACACATTTCGAGCATTTGAAAGCAAAACAAACAGGCAATTCTCTGCAGGCAAATCACTGACCGAGTTGCAGGCCGAGACCGCGTGCTACACGAAGTCGTTGACATCGCGACTTCAGCCACAGCGCTGGCCATGACATTAGGTACGCCAGTGCGCCGTAGCGATTACCACATGTGTCTAACGGATTTCACACTCGGCTGTCAGTTGGGTACCATTATGTAATGGCTAATAAGTAAGCCAAACATTGTTTGGATGAGCACTGAACTTGACATCCAGGTATGTGTGCACTTCAGCCCAATCGGTGCTCGTAGTTAGTTTCTTGACTCTTAACCCACATTCGCAGCTGGCGTGACTCTTGGACTCAGTCTAAATTTAAGTTCTAGTTAACTGTAAGCTATTGTCGGTGCCTGTCACTGGGCGTTATGTGCCAGAAATCAAATAGCTAAATTCAGAAATTCTTTACATCACTCGAGCTCCTCTCGCATCGGTAACATTTGCTTATCAATAACCGCTACTATGCGCGCTTTTATCATGCAAAGCAGTTGCTGTGAGAAAAGCTTAAGGCAAGTGAATGGGCCTCAATGGGAGGTAACAAGAGTCAGAGCGAAACAGAGAGAGGGAGAGAGAGAGAGAGTGAGAGAGTGATTGGTTTAGTGGAGAAATGGGTCAAAACTGTCACAAAAGAGCGGGTAAAAGGCAGCCGACAAACACGAGTTAGGGTTACAAACAAAACAAGAAATGATCAAATGCCACATATTTAGCCACACGAACTATTAATGCTCTATAATTTTATTATGTTAAAATGGCTTGACTGCATATAAAATAAAAGAATCAAAAGCAACGGAATTTTTCGAATATTTGTTTTATATCGTTCAGTTTTTTTATGGTCTCTAAAGTTATTATTTTTACTTTCTGTTCAGTTAAGAGAAGCCTTGATGATCTTCAGAGTACCAATTTCTTCATCTTCTTTTATTGTTATAATATTTTATAGTTTGTATAACTTTATAGGCTTGGAAGCAGCTATTTACTTGAGGCAGGAAAAAATAAAAAAAAATGTATATACGACGGAAATATGACAATTTTTTAAAAAAAGTATGTACTCACTTAAAGAAAATTAAAATATATATTTTTAAAAATTTTTAAATAAAAGTTACTATTGATATATTGAAAAAAAAAAAAAAAAAAAAAATTATATATATATATATATATATAAAATGTAATTTAATTTTATATTTTATATTTACAATTATTTATAATTAAAAATAATTTTTTATATAATACTTGAATATAAATATAAATTCGTATCAAATTATTATCCAATAATTCTTATGGCATAAGAAACCGTTTATAAATAATAAAATCAAACAAGGAACGGTAGTTGTTATGCCTCGAAATAAAAAAACTGTTCGTGCCAGATGTGTCAAAGTAAATACGTGCAACGTGAAAGCTTTAGCTTTGGCAGGGCAATGGGTTGAGCTGTGGCTGGGTTGCTGGGTGGATCAGTGGTTGGGTGGGTCTCAGACTGCCTGCGGTGCGTCGATCCCAGCCAGCCATGAGACTGTGACGTCAGCAGCTTGTTTGTTGTCACGTTCGCAAAACACTTTTGTGCTCTGGCCCCTTGCACGACTATTCGTAATAGAGTCAACAATGAGCCGAGCGGGAGCTGTGCAGAGGCAGATGCCAGGGAGCTGTAGCGACAACACTGAGTCGGCATTTTTTGGTGCGATCGTCTGCTATTCGCTGCTGCTGCTGCTGCTGCTGCCATTTAGGGGAAAATTGTGAAGAAAGTGTTGAAAACGAAATTGTAACTGAGAGCGCGAGAGTCACAAAAAGCAAACACGTTGAAGAAGCGCGTATCACAGAGACTGGTCTGGCCGAGAGACACAAGACAACAAATTTTGCTTGGTCCAACTGCACGGCCAACTCCCCAGTCCAGACTTTACCTGCTGGCCAAGACCATGGCCAACTGCCAGTCAACGGGCACAACTCAAGCGCTGCAGTCGCGTCAAGACGCTAACCAAACAAGTTAAGCCAAAACTAAATTCATTCGATACGATTTGGATTTCGCATCTGCTGATCAGGCCAAAAACAATTTGCGTGGCGTGTGTGTTGTCTGCCGAAGAATTGTTGTTGTTGTTGATATTATTATTGCTGCCACCGCTGCTGTTGCTTAGTTGCGTGAAAGTCGTTGGAGCATTGAAGCCGTTGCAGTTAGTTAATTGGCAGCCGACGAGAGTTCAATGAAATAATTAAGGATACGTACTATATAACAACACAGTCAATTCACAAGTGAAACCACACTATTCTGCCAGCTGCTAGACGAAACCCATAATCATGCTGGTAAGTAAATAAAAAAGTAGATCGAAGTGCTTTAGATGTGTGTGCGAATTTTTGATTGACTTTGTATTGATGCATATTGATAATTGATATTTGATATATCCACTAGACAACTGGAAGTGGGACTTTAGGGAGATATATGATATATATGATACTAAGATAGGATAGATCAAGCCTGCTACATTATATCACTTTCCAACGTAACTCTTAGCCAATTCCATAGATAAGCTCAGCGTGATTTCATTTTGAAATGGAATATATTTGCATGTGATAAGAATTTATGTTAGAAATTTCCACTTTAAATTCAGATTTCTCATTTGGGCTTATTTTGATTTTTGAATAAAATTTGCATCTGATATGCGTGTAAAAATATTTTAAAAATATCGATGGAATTTCGCAGATATTGTAACCATTTGTACAGTTAGCAAAAAAATTTTAAATTAAATTAAATTAAATTAAATTTAATAAATACATCTTTAAATTTTTAAATTCAAAAATATCATATCCGAAACTTATTAACAAAATTAAATACTTGAGGAAAGAGATAAAAGCGTAGCTTTGCCTGTCACATCATTTCCACTTGAATAATTGCAAAGTTAACAGGGTATGCCCAAATCAGCTTTAAATCATAGCTTACAGTCAATTCACATGCCTGGCACGCGTTCTGTGACCGTTTTACCTTAATTCTCTAATTGTTTCTGGTCATTGACAAAAGGGCCAACAAGTCTGGCCATTTCCACCATGCAATACACATTTCTTATTAACAATTGACCAAATAAATCACTTGGCTAACAATTCTGGCCATGTTTACAATGTATACACATTTCTTATTGTTGCCAAAAAATACAACAAAATAAAAGCGACAACTTTCTATTGAAGTCAGCCCAGTTCAACTCTGTTTGTTTGTCTGCGGCTCTATTATTAAATGCGTTTAAAGTGTTTTCCGTTTGTTGGCCACTCGATTTTTGTGTCATGAACTGTGACTTTAACGGCCGCATTACATGCGACTCGTACAGCCATTAGATAATGCGCGCGGGTAAACTATAATTAGATTTATGCATCTGTCCACGTGCCGTAATTGCATCAGCTTCCGTTTTTTTAAGATAGTTTTTTTTTTTTTTACAAAGTTTATAGTTTTTTTTATAGTTTTATGGCACTTGGATGCTAAAATTTTATGAGTATTACTTTACGAGACATTTATCGGCCTGGAGCATAAATTGTGCTTTAAACATAAGGCACAGCCCACGCAAATATTTTCCAGAGGAAAGTTTAGGGCGTCGAATGTAATTCAGCTAATAAAAGGGAAAAGCCGAGCACAAAAAAAAAAGAATAAATTACACAAACAATATAAATAACAAAAAACGTAATTTTTAATGAATTTAATTTGTATGATTTAGACTTCATTAGCTCAATTTTAATTTTGGTTATTCTGCATTGACAATGGATGAGTCACGGAAATTTCCAGCCTACTGCCAAATAATCGAAATCATTTATGACAATTAAGTCTAGACATAGTTCACATAGTTGTTTATATATGATTCACTGATGAGTTCTTTGCAACAATTGAGTGCCTTTCAGCTTACAGCACTTTCCATTTTAACAAGGTTCGCGCTGCGTACTCGAATGTGCTAAATTTTAAATAAATGTAAAAATGGTTTTTGGCAAACAAAAAGTCGAAACGGCAAGTGTTTAACAACAATTGGAAGAAAGGCGAAATTTCGTTCAAGTAAAAATATGTTTATTTTAAATAACTTAAAAGATTTCTCCCGAGTGACGAAATCAGTTTGAATAGATGTAAATTAAATTATGCGTGCATCAATAAATTGGACTGCAGTTTGACGGAGAAGAAACAAAGTGAAACTAAGCTGGAAAAACTATCGTAAGCACATCGAATCGATCTGGACATAAAATATGTAAATAAATTGACAGTTTCATATATTTTTTTTACTGATCACTCGTAAATTTATAGTCAGATAAAACGGAAACTAAATTCGAAAACGCCTGTTGCATCATAGTAAAAGTCTTTCTTTTTATTTGATTTTCTTATTGTTCGAAATCTACGCGAATGCAGTTGCATTTGTTTTATAGCCCACATCAAACAGTATATATTTTCTGTTACATTTAATCAATGCCAAAAGTTTTCGCTTTACAGTTACACAAAAACGCTGAAAGAATTTGGCCCACAAACTTGACCGCGAAAAAAGAAGTCAAAGCCAGACAAAAGAAGCAACAAATTTGTATACAATGCTTGAAATAAGTTTTATTGTATAATACACAAAGGCGATCACAAATTATGTGAAGCCAACGGCTTCCACTTGGCATGCGAATTTGACTTTTAATTAAATTGTCTCATCATTCAGATTTTGATTAATTCCTCGAGCTCAGGTGGCATTTGTTTACCGGCAAAGCGGGCCAACCGTTAGTTCCACATAATTTTGCCCAGAACTTTTGTGATGCTAAAGCCAACGCATAGAAATTGTTTTTGGTTTTAGATTTTTTGGCCACGCTCCAGGGAAATTTTCGAGCCCATTTAGAAATCAGAAAACAAATTTACTATTTGTCTGCCCATATAATTGAGTTCTGGAAATGGAAAGCGGCTTGTACTTTCAGTTCTTTTGGGAAAAATCTGAGAAACGAGACAATTAATTAAAACTTTACTCAAGGGCCACTCCGGAGGCCTTCCAGGTGTGCCTAAAACCCTCGATTTGGATATCTCTTTTTGGTTTCAAATTGTTTTTGGTTCTTATCATTCAATCAAATGTTGTTCGTTTGGAATTTCACTTTTGCACTTTTGCTTGAACACATTTGGAAATGGGTTTAAAAACAAAAACAAAACAAGCAAAATAAATATAACGTAATGCTTAAAGATTTATGTGTCAGGTTTTTGCCATCATTTACATACTGCTAATATTGAAATGCAAACTTTACAACAACAGCAACAACAACAATAAAAGCTCTCATAACTACGAATGTGACACAAATTCGGAATTTGAAAAATAAAACTAGTTGCTGCAAGAGCGAATATTACATAAAGGGCGCTGTCCGTAAAAGATGGTCAAATGGGAATTGCTGTTAGCCACATATGTTATATGGATCATAAAATATTTTACGATTGTGGTAAATATGACTGTAAAACAAAATATAAGTCACAGCGTTTCCGTTTAAATGCATTCTGGCAGGCATTTCACACAGCACTCTGTTACAGTCTCTATTATAATATAAGCTTTGGTCTGTTACAACTGGCAAGTTCGCTGCCTAAGTCTTTCGTTTACGCAATTTCCGTGTGTGTGCGTATGATGAAATGCGCTTAAAGTGCGCCTTTTTTGATGTCATTTCTGAACAATGCAGTCACACACACACATACACACGCACATTATCTGATAATTTCTCTAAAACACTTTGTACTTTCAGTTTCTCACAAAGAGTTCAAGTGCGCGACGCTCATTGCTGGCTGTGCTGCTGGCTCTGTGCTTTTTGAGCTGCGCTCTGGGCGCCAAAATAACCAAAAAAGTTCAAAAGCCGCCGTCAAATGCCAATGACAATGAAGACAAAGCCGATACGGCAGCGGCAGCAGCAGCAGCCTCCGCGGTAACCGAAAAGCCAGTCAATAGCAGCGCTGATGATGACGATGAGAACGAAGACGAGGATGCTGATGAGGATGATAACGAAGATGAGGATGAAGAAGAAGAGGAAGAGGAAGAGCAATCGGCAGATAAGGAAGCTACCGCAGTAGCAGCGACCTCGACCACAGACAAGAATCAATTGCAGCCCGCAGTCGATCCCACAGATCTCAGCGTTTGGGGCATGGTGCGCACACTTTGGAGCTGGCTGCGCAGCGATCTCAGTGAAAGTCTGTTTGGCGACGACGACGACGACGACAACAAAGAGAAGCCAGCTGCCGTGGGTGAGTAACATGCATTGATTGCAACTGCTCCACATCTGTCCCGTTCCTCAATTAGTGATTCGTTGATTGCATTTACGCAACATCGGATGATAGCGTCTGATTAGCGACTTCTCCAATTCCCACTTTCGTTTTCAATGAAACCTGACTAGAAACAACGTGGAGATATCAAAGCTCAGACAAACAGCAAAAGGTGCTCAAAAGGTGTTAACAGCAATTTATTTATTTTTTCTTCTTCTTTTAATTTCTGTACGAGTTCGCGCGGTCCACGGGATTTTGCTGTGAAATGTTTTTACTCTCATGGCAAACACCTTGTTGTAATTTCACTTTCAGCATGTGTCTCTTCTAGACTCGCGTAAATTATTATATATATAAACATCTTTTTTTGTTTTCTTAAAGCGTACACGCATCTTTAAGTGCTGAGAAAATATTTATGTTTTTTTATTTATTTTCGGCGTTTCGGTCGCCTTCTTTTTATAGACTTTCATTGCATTGCTAAGCGTTCAGCTCTGTTTGTTGTTCCAATTATCGCAATAAGCGATAAAATAAAAAGCCAGGCTTAATTTGACATTGTTGCCAATTCAATGAGCATTATTAGTGGTCAGACCTTCAGGTTGATTCGCAAAAAAACAGAAGACTTAGACAACGAACTTGACTAAATTATTGAATTTTTCACATTTTTTATTTAGTTTTTTTTTACGACTAATTTGTTTGTATTTCAGAGGGCCGCACCTTTGGCAAGATCCGTCGGCTGCAAATGGCTTTGGTGCCCATTATCTTTAAGTTTGGCGTGCTCTCAGCAATGGTTGCATTCCTCGTCGCCATTGGCATGAAGTCCCTCTTCCTACTGAAGGTGTTGGTGGTGATGAACGCTCTCGCCATACTGGGCAAATTCTTAACACTGAAGACGAGCCTGTTCGGCCAATATGAGAACTCAGCGCCCAGCTTTAGTTATCCCGGCTGGAATCCACATGCCAAGGAATCGTGGACGCCCACTGGCTTCAGCGGCAACTCACCATCGGGACCACATCCGCCCAGCAAAGAGATTCACTTGCACATTCACGGCAATGCTCAGGCACAAGCGCAGTCACCTAGCTCGAGTTACACCTATGAGTCGCAAGGCGGCTGGGCCAGTCGCTCCGATCCCTATGGCGGCTATCAGCCCAGCGGACAATATACCGATCAACGTGTAAACGAATTGCCCAATAACACGGATCCCATGTCCCTGCTGCCCACAAAGTATCCGGCGCGCAATTTGATTCGATGAGCGAGCTGAGACCTCACGGCTAAACGACCACCGAATACATTTTTAGTCAGCGGCTTTGCGGGGACGCAGCTTTACGTAATTTATTAATAGATGAACTAGTGGAAAAGTTGGCTTAGATTAGGACGAGTTAAATTTAATTAAATTATTTTCGCTTAAGCTTGCTGTAAATAGGCTTAAGTTATTTGCTTTTAACATATTTATTAAATCAGCATAATTAATAAAACAAAAATATAGATTAAAAACTTAAGGCGTTTTCATTTCTAGACAGCTGAAATAATTAGCTACATCGCCTGACAGCTTCGGCGATTGTGATTGATGTGTGAAGAAAGTCAGCTCCCGGTTTGAGGCTCTACGGCGCCGCTTCGACTGCGGGGCATGTGATTAATTGGGCATTTGACAAGCTGCCGTCGCAGCGATTTCTTTGGGACCTGGCCCAACAATGGGCGTGCGCTGACTTCACGTTTTGCTGCCTAATCATCAACATTATCGCCAAAACATTGAAATAGAAGTCAAAGTCATGGCACTCGGTACATACATACATATATGCTTACAAACAATTCAGCTTACAGTAGCCCCAAGGGACACAAAAAAAAAAAAAAAACATTTCCAATTTGGGTAATGATCAGCATTTGCGGCAAACGTTAATTTTTGTGCGGGACCGCTATTTGTGCGGGTGGCTAAAAGCTATTTCGGCTTACATTTATGGTTGTAACTTAGTTAAAAACATAAATAGCTGCTGACTTTATTTAAAATGTTGAGAAAAATAATTAAAATGTCACGGATTCAAATTTGATTATTTTATGATGTTTATCTAAAAAACCTTTCTTTTTTTTTTTAAATATTTTAATAGGATTTTTTAATTATTAAATTATTAAACTCATTTTAAAATATTAATAAGTGTTGTGTTTAAAGTTAATTTTCTGAAATTATTCAATTTCAGCTCCAGCTACTTGAGATGGTAAAAATATTAGATGTCTGCAGTGCTTCTCAAACTGTTCATGGCTGTCCAAAAAGTATGCTACAAACAAATGCTAACTCAAATCAGCTAAAGTTTTAAAGCTGCAGCTGAAAAGTATGCCATGTTCAACAATCACAAAAAAATATAAATCAAGTTTGTGTCTTAAGTCTTTTGTTTTTGCCGTGTAACCTAATTCATATATTTTTGATCACCATATAAATATTTATTTCTATAACATCAATAGCAATCGTTTCAATATTAAGCAAAGCCCACACTAATTAAGCATAGTTAAAATTTTTGTTTAGCCAGTGGCATGCGTCGCATATAGAAAGTAAAATTAAGTGCGTAAAGAGGCAAAAAACTTAACTGACAAGTGTAACAAATTATGTTTGCCGTATATCGAGTTTGAACGATAAATATTTATCGACTTCAGTTACGCGCACAATTAAATCTGGACAGACAGACAAAACAGACAAGCATCGTGGTGTGGCGTGGCGTGGCGTGGCATGAGTCGTAGCTGATCTATGCGCTATGAGGCCTATCCGTACCGCCCGCGCCTGCATTCAATTTGAGTGACTGACAGCTAGCAACTTGCTGTTAAACTTGACTTCACCTTGTCAGCGAGTGCAGGCAGCTGACGTTTTTGCTCTGACCAAAGCTTGACCACTGAATGCTGCCTGTTGTCTGCTGTTATGCCTGATGTCTGATGTCTGACGTCTTTGTCGCTGGCTTCTTCTAATTAAAAACGTTAAATACGTTGTGGACAAGCCTTTTGTAGAGCTGCTGGTAAACGTGCCAATTAATTAGTGGCAGTGCTGAAAACTAAATAGTGTAATTCATATATACCCTAGATATACCCTATGTTTGCCCTGAAAAACAAATAGATATAGAGATTGGGAGTGAGTCACTTAGTTGACTTTATATCACGTTTAGTACTTATTGAACAGACAGTGGATATATCGATAAGTGTGTTATCGATGAGTAAAGTATGGATAAAGATAAGCTATTGCCTCGCCCGGATATCAGATATTGATATCGATAATTATGTTATCGATAAACAAAGCTGAATAGGTTTAGAGTCGCTCTTTCATGTTTTCAGCATATCGATATCGACAATTACTATATCGATAGATCATTGGCAACGATATTTAATTTACTGTCTGTCATAACTTATCTGATTTGAATTCCTCGAATAGCTTCAAAAAGATTTCTATTTTATAACATCGTCTGGGATAATCTTGTTATCGATAAGGCAAATATGTCAACCAACTAGTTGCTGTTGTTACACGGTATTCATATAGCAGCTCAGGCTTGGTGGCTGCATTCTTTCGTGTCTGCTGGTATGGAGAAGTGCGTGGCTATATATTACAAGTTGCTGCAGCCAAATCTTAAAGTCGCTGCCGATTGATCACATAAATTTCACTGCTTTCTAACGCAGCAGCAGGCGAATTGGCATTGGCATTGGCAGTGGCAATGCGATTATTGAAATATCGTCAAAGGTTTTTTTCTTTTGGCCACTCTTGCCGTTTGGCGACAAATCATGAAGCCACCGGCTGCTGCGTCTATTGCAGCAGCGGCAGCTTTTGTTTTCTCAAAATGTGGATAATTGCAGCTGACAGGAGACGAAGACGACGTTGACACTGGGACTGGGTCGGAAACCCGCTGACAACGTTTGCGGCTGCTCTCACTCTTTTTCTAACATGATAATTGGACGTGTGCATGGACATAAGCAGCCACTTGACAGGCCACTCGCAGCGTTTACCTTTGACAGATCGCCTCGGCTGTGCCCTATTCCTTTTTAATTGGCAGTCGCATCTTGACTTGAAAGTGAAATTGATAAACGCGTCGCTTGGCCAACAATCGATCGTGCTTGGCCTACAAATTTCTTTCTTGAATTTTGCAATTTCGTAATCCACATTCGCAAAGCAAGTGTTTTTTCTCTCTTTCAATTTGGTCAGTCGTCACACCCAATTTCAACAATTTCAACAATCTGTCCGCTATAATTATTATAAATTTTTAATATTTTTCGCAACTTTCATTTTGTCACCTTATCTAAGCATACAAGTGACAGTTGTCTGTGCAGCACAACTATATTCGGCTGTGCCGCCCTCAACAGCATCTCCGTTAGGGCTGGGCGGAGCCTACATATAAATCGCATTAGCTCGATAATTGCTAAGGTCAATAAAAGAACCACCCGAACAAAAACTAAAAGCCTTACGGATCTGCTGCAGTTTGCTTGACAAACATTTAGAAAACTTTCATTTTGGGAATGTGAAAATTTGGAGTGTGTAATACAGAATGGAGGAAATGATGCAACTCGAAATTGCGTAAACTCAAATGTTAATTTAATTAACAAATCATTCACGCAATTTGTGTGAGCTTTAAGTAGGTGCTAAATACAAATTTTGATGAAAAAGTTTGGGTTGGGTTTTACGTAGGTGATGGGAATATTTTGAATTTATAATATTATTAATTATATTAATAATATAATTAATATTAGCTATATAAAGTAAAATTTATAGAATTATAAATAAAAGTAAATAAACAAAAAACAATTTTTTTTAAGAATATAATTTATTCAAAAAAATATAAACAAAAATTTTTTAAGCTCACAGCCTAAGTCACTATTAACAAAATGTAAACAAAATTCTTGCTGTTTACAAGAAAAAAGAAAATTTGCCCAGAGAAACTTAGACCGAAAATTCGAATTATAATAATTGTATGCAAAAAATCTCCTCAGTTAAAGATCTCCCGCCCACGCTTTGCTTAACAAATGATAATTGAAAGCATAATTCAAATGTACAACAATTCTACTAAGTTGCCCAAGAAAAAGACTAAATGCGTTAGGCAAAAATGTAAGCAAAAAAGTGAAAAACGAAAATGTTAGTTTTTATTTACATAAATGTGTAATTAAATAAAGTAAATTTAATTTAAGTTCATTAATTTACCCTTTGCCTAGACAAAGGTAAAAAAAAATGTTTTTAAATAATTTTTTAATTAATTAAAATTAACTTTCAAGTGACAAATTTAGCTCCCACACTTAGCGCACAGATTTTGGTAGGTATGCAAATTATGCTGA
The DNA here is from genome assembly GCA_035045555.1 of Drosophila fulvimacula. Taxonomy (NCBI): domain Eukaryota; kingdom Metazoa; phylum Arthropoda; class Insecta; order Diptera; family Drosophilidae; genus Drosophila; species Drosophila fulvimacula. Next base: position 4,339,471 of record JAWNOX010000203.1, on the reverse strand, counting down.
AACATCAGATAATGAGACATTCGATATGCCTTTAGCAGACACCTTAATTGAACATATTGGCTAACTTGTATACCGTACGTAGGCCAAAAAAAAAAACATGCAAACAACATGCAAACAATTCGTGTCTGCTCTTTTGGCTTCTATTCATATGTTGCTCACTTTCCACAAAGAGCACACCAGCTTTCACAATGCTCTCTTAGGAGCGAGTAGCGGAGTCGTCGAGCCACTGAGTCGCCGAGTTAGCCGCAACTCGTGGCTGCAACGTTTGGTATAAAACTTCTTACGTATGCGCGTCATGGCTCAATCTTACCTTGAACTTGGTCGTGTTAAGATCGCAGCTTTAACAGATATATATATATATATATATATATATATATATATATATATATACAGTGAACTATAGAGTGTGGTGAATTTATGCTGCGCCGGCGCAGCTTAAAATTTGAATATTTAGTGCGTTAATTGACAATAGATCGGTGACGACTTTTCTTCTTTTAAATAAAAGAAAATGGAACAAAGAGCCGTTGCTCGTATGCGTGTCATTAAGTGTATATAAATCAGTGGTCAAGACCCACACACACACACACACACACACAGACACACTCAAGCCAGAACAGATTCTTGTCAACGATTTCACATCTAACGGGCAACTGTATCTATAACTAGCCAAAACATATAGATATCTCTAGTTGTAACTGTATTTTTGTATTTGTGTGAACGTGATGGACTGGCAGCGTTCTTTAGCAGGCATCGAGCTATGGCTGCTGCTGCTATGTTTGCCAATGCCATTTACACTGACCCAAGCCTGGAGCCTGCCTGCCCGCCCAGTATCACCTTCAGTTGCAGTCCCAGCTCCAGCTCCAGCTCCAGCACACATCCCAGTTGCCCGGGCAATGACAACGACACCTGCTGCTCGACAGCTAAATGGTAAGTTATGCGAAGTCACTTGGCTGCACAATTCAAGCCAAGAGTTTTTATTTTTTTCGGCCAATGATTCAGCTCAGTCCAAGTTGTTCAGTTTCTTTCTTATTTTTGTTTGTTTCTGTGTGATTTTTTTATTATTATTATTTTGGGCTCTTCGGATATGTAATGCAGCGCCAAGCTAGCCAAAGCGAAGCCACACAAAACAAAATATAATCAAAAGCACTTTTATAGTAGTGAAATTTTTGCTCATTAAGTTAAATGTGAGAGCGCATGAATTTAAATAAGCATTATATCATAGTTGGGCTAGAGTAGAGGAAGTCCCAGCTGAGCAGGAGACAGATGCCGGCTGGATATGTGAGAAGGCAGACAGTCAGAGAGCAAGCCTTCAATTGCAGCTGACAGCAACTGCATGGCTAATTAGCGTTGAGTGGCACGGTTAGTGCAGCAGAACAGGAATATTGTTAAGAAAGGCTAAGATTTTTAGAGCAGTTGACATGCTTCGTGCGCCAACATTTCAGCTCTGTTACGCTCTCTGTGCAAGAGTCGAGCAATTAGCCGACGGCCTGCACTTGTGCGAGGTGCCATAAAAAAGAAGTACCCATTGCAAGTGCCATGGCCATGTAATATGGGTCACACATAAGTACTTATAACTAAACTAGAACTTGTTGAGCGCTAAAAACTGTCGACGCTTATTTACGCACTCACTCGTTTGAGCTGACAAAAAAGGGTGCCAGATTAACCAAAGTGTGGGCAACCAAGAGCAGCTATACCTAATGTAAAGTCATTTTAGCAGCAAACCGTTAAACGTGCTCGAATACTAAATACTCTTGTAATTAGTGAGCGCAAATTGATGGCGAGCTTAGATTTTAAGTGTCAAGTGTAATTTGATGGCATCTCTGATATATTTTAGGTCAGTACTAAGTGGCATTGGAGGATGATGGAAGCTTACATTAGATTTGACAATTTATTATTATTATTAATTTATTAATATCTATAATTATTACGTAGTAGTGGAGAATTATATTAGAATATAAGTATTTTATTATTAACATATTTATTATTTAGGAAACATATATAATTATTATATTATTACATTTAATTACATATATTTTTATTTATTTAGTTTTGTCATATTATTATTATTTGCATAATTTTTTTGTATAGTTACATATATTATTTCGTAATTATTATTATCATTATCCTAATAATTTGACCATTACAATTAATGATATTCTTTGTCGTTATCATTGTAATTATCATAATGAATAATATTAGCATTCACTAATCAGTTTATAGTTCTCATCATTCTAATCAAATTCATTTTTCATTATTCATCACATTGTTATTATTGCTATTATAACATATTATTATAATATCAAGTCTTTAGCTTAGCTCACAAGTCACGCATATATTAGCCAGCATCAACTCGATTAATTTAAGGAAAATTAATTAGGAAAACTCTGCCATATACGTGTATTCAGCTCAGCTAAAAATTCTCTCGAACTGCCGCTAATTCATCACACTAATGGGCATTGCCTGACCACTGATAATCAATACGTCTTGGCCACATACAGAAGTTGTTATGCCCGGCACTGTGAGAGCAGCCATGCAAAGTAAACACAGCACAGCAGGCTGATAGACTTAGTCAAGTCGTGATATAGCCACATATTTGGTTGACCATTGCGGCTAGGTTCCATACAATAAACACAATAAAGTGAGACCGACCGGCGGAATTGAGGCGTTGTGGGGAGCTGACACCAAAAACAACCTGAAAAGTGCTCATAATTGGGTTATAACCGTCAAACGCGGTACTTGTGTGTGTTTGTGTGTGTGTCTGCGGCTACACCTTGTCTTGTTTGGCTAGTGGCAAACAAAGCCACTGGAAAACTGAGCAAACTGCGCTCGCCGCATTGACAACATGCCTTTCCATGCCTTTTAAGCGCAAAAAATTAAAAGTGTTGCCTGCGTGCGTGTTGTTGTTGTTGTTGTTGTCGTTGTTGTTGTTTTCCTCGACTTTGTTGTGAAATGAAATGCAATTTCATTTTTTAATTGCATCTGCTCGTCAGGCATCTCCATCTCAATTGTCCAGTTTGGCTGGACAACAATGGCAAAACCAGACCAGAGCAGACCATCTGCACCCAGCGCTTTCAATCCATTTGATGCAGATTAAGTGACATTCACTACATGGTTTGTTAAACACACATATTTTTGTTGCTTTTAACTTGACCACCAACTGTCGACGATTTGCGTAAATTTTTTTTATGTTAGCTTTGGCTGGCGAGCTCTTCCTCTTCGATACGAAAGAGCAGATCGAAACCAGTGAAAGTTTTATTTTATTGAGCGCTTTTGGTCATGCTTATTCACCGTTGTTAGCCCAGCTCACACACTTCTTGGCTAACGGTAATGCTTAACTATTTTGTTGTCTGGCTGCCAGCGGCAACAAGTTTCCATTGACACATTGATCAAGAATTCTAGCCAGCTGAATAGAAGTTGAAAATAGAAAAGCTCGCGGCGGCAGCACAGCATAGGGCAGCCAACAGATCTAACTACGTGTCGACTAACTAGCGAAGCTAAGCTAAGCTAAGCTTCGCTTAGCTAAATGGAAACATATTTCACTTTCAAATGCCACCCAAGGCAAAGGTTTTACAACTTCATTTGCTTTGGCCATCGAATTTCTTGCGATTATGCTAAATTTTTATGAGCTACTGTTATGGTTAGGCTATGGTTAGGTTATAGGCAAATGAGATATACAGCACAGCTGGACAGTTAGCCAGTTAGCCAGTTAGCTAGTTGGTCAATTGGCAATTGGTGATTGACGATTGGCCCACATGCCCAGCAGACGGGCAGAGTTTACAGTTTATCGCAGACAGCGCAGCGATGCAAATGAACGCGTCACTCTTGAACAAGTTCAGGCTCATTGGCCACGCCCCGGCAGCAATGCATGCGATTGCTATGAGTAGCTGAGCATATTAAGCCATGGGCCACGCATAAATTTCAATTGTAGTGAAAGTACAGAAAAAAAAAAAAAACAAAACAAAACGAAAAAAAAACTATATATAAAATGTATTTGAAATTAAGTCGAGCCCAGCGCTTGGGCATTGTCTTGCAAGGTAGCTGAAGGGGAATGGAAAGGGCCGCTAGCATGAAAGTGGAAAGATGCACAGGTAATCGTGTGGCAGCAACAGCAGCACCACCGGCAGCACTCGGGTTTCGCTTAATGTGCCACATTTATAAACAAACCAAACAAAGTTGTTTTTTTTTTTTTGGCAAATGTCAAAGATGCCGCGTGGGCTGCAGACAGAGTCGAACAAGGATTTTTATCTGTTGGATGTCACCAGAAAACATGCCGAAAACAAACATTTTCTCGCAAGGCAACATCCTAGTGCGCAGCAGCTTTCACTTGGCATTGAAATGACATTATTGGCTGCAGCCATTGCATAGAGGTCAAAGTACACACACATATAGACAGATATTGAAAGCGAAATTTTCACTAATCACGACTTTCAAGATGTGGCAGCAACGACCTGCAAACGGTAGCGCCTCCGCCGATGTGTGGCAATTAAGCAGCAGCGGGCTGTCAGCTAATAGTCTTAACAGCCCCTCAGCTGCTGCAATCAATAATAATAGGTAGCTGAAAAAGAAATAAAATAATTGCTCAATTTATAACAAGCTGTGCTCTTGTCTCGAAGGCGCGAAAGCAGCCTGCGGCCTGACAATGATTTAATTATATTTTTTTTCACAATTAATTTACTTAAAATTGTGTAGCCTAAGCAACCAATGCAGCTACTGTTGTAATAGGGAAAAAAATATGGCTTTACAAATGTCAACAGAAATATAATAAAATATATAATAAATATATACACAATAAATATTTAATAAAGCTCAAAATAGAAAGAGCCAAAAAAAGATTTATAAAAGAAAAACATTTTAAATATAATATGATTTTTTTTTAAATACTATTTTTATTTTTTAGTTCAAATAATAATAAACATAAAAATATTCTTTGAATATAAGAAAACATTTTTTATAATCCATTTAAAAATGAAGAACTAACAAACTAAGAAGAAATATATAAATATATAATAATAAAAAATGTATTTATTATAAAAAAATTAATTTTTTAATTTTTAAAATAAATACATAATAATAAAAAATGTATTTATTATAAGAAAAAAATAATTTTTTAATGTTTAATATAAATATATAATAATAAAAAATGTATTTATTATAAAAAAATAAATTTTTTATTTTTAAAATAAATACATAATAATAAAAAATGTATTTATTATAAAAAAATGATACAAATATTTTAAAATTATTTTTAATTAAATTTAATTAAAGAGAATATCCATTCAGATATATACTGAAGATACTAAAGGAGCCGTCATAATTGTTGACGACTCATTTATGATTTGAGCAATTTAATTTAATTATTTGTCAATTGGTATTTTGAAAGAGAATTGCCACAATTAACTTATTTATTATTTTTCACTCGATTGTTGTTGCCCGGCGGGTTGGATGTGAAACTATGTTTTAAACATGGCAGACGATGCTGCAGGTGGCTCAGCCACACAAGGTGTTATCAGTGTGGTTGCTATTGTTGTTGCTGTTGGCCAGTGGTCAGTGGTTGCGCACACTTTCACTCAAATATTTACAGTTGAGTAAAGAAGAAGCAGCAGCTGGTGTGGCAGCTGCCACATGTCCAAAACACTTAACAAACCAGACCGAATTCCGTTTTGTGCGTAAGCCAAACAATTTAAATGTTTTGGCCATTTGCGGCTTTTTATAAACTGTAATAAAATATTTATTTGAAGTTTTTTTTCTTTTTGTTTGTTTTTTTTTGCAGCCTTCACACCTTATTTGGACCTGGCTCTATGCCCCATTCGCTCCGAGCCCTGGACGTGCGCTCGTCAAAGGTCAGCTAGAATTCTAGATGCTTGGGATGATGAATTGCAGTTGCAGTGGCAAAAACTTAAAGGTAAGCTAGGTGAAAGAGCTGCTAATTAGTTGCGAGCTGTCTGCATACATGATTTATGCGCTTCGGTGAAAATTAAAACCAGGTGAAAACTTGCAAATTGCCCCGATTAAAAAGCAACAAAAGCAAACGGCATTTTGGCATTTTGGCATTTAAGCTAAATGTTTTGATTAAAAGCGAACTACATATTAGTTTTGCACAAAACTAAGATTTTATTTGATTTACACCGACACAGTTGAAGCGGACCGGCAGCTGAATGCGACGATTGAGAGACGCGGCTACAGCGCTTCGGAGCTGCCCATCAAAGAGAAGCCATCGACATTGTTGAAGAAAATCGAAATCGGCACCAAATACATGAAGGAATATCTGGCGGAGACGATGGACGGGTAATACGGACAACAAGTTTGGCAATTTCAAGTTTTTTTCCCCAACTCTTTGCATCTTCGTCTCGTTCAGGTTCCTTGGCCGTGAATACGAGTATTTGCAAGCGCCAAAATCGAAATCAAAAGCGGATGACAGTGAAAACGTGGAGTATGACGACGACGACGACGACGACGACGAAGCGGAAACGGAGGTAGCTGAGGCTGATGGGGAGGGTGAAGCTGATGCTGACGCCGAGGCGGAGGAGGAAACGGATGCGGAGGATGAGACAGATGCGGCCTCGAACAGCGCCGATCACGATGAGGACGAGGAGGATGAGGAGGACGAAGATGAAGCAGACGAAGAACCTGAAGCGGAAAATGAAAGTGCACATATTGCGGCACAGCCGGCGAATGATGTGAAGAGCTCAGTGTTTAGCGACGGTGGTGCATCGAACGGTGTGGAGTTCATAGAGCTCGAAGACGGTGCAGACACTGTGGCGGGAGTAGCGAAAAAGCCCGGCAAAGGCGGCAACAAGCGCAAGAAGAACAAGACCAAGCGCAAGAAGAAGAAGAAGGGACAGCAAGAACATCAGCCAGCCACCTTGGTGGTGGTGCAGGCAGCGCCAGAGCACCACGAAGTCGATGCCGGTCACGAGAGTGCGCCAGCAGTTGTCAGCCATGGGGGCGGCCATGGAGGCGGCGGCGGTCATGGAGGTGGCGGTCATGGCGGTGGCCATGGAGGCGGCGGCGGCGGTATCAAGCGCAAACGCAAGGAAAAGCGTGGCAAGCGCAAGCGGAAGGGTCAACAATCGACGGCAGTGGTTGAGCACGAATCGCCCGACACACTGGGCCTGGAACTGCTGGACGACCTGATCGATGTGGATGCAGAGGCCTTGCTAGCTGGAGGAAAGCGCAAGCATAAGAACCCGTTTAATTATGGTAGAAGTAACGGAGGTGTGTGTTGTTTGCTGCGTGTGGTTTTCAATCAATTAAGCGCACCATTTCCATAGCACAGTTACAGTGCCTATATCTATCTATAATACTAGTTGGTTAAAATGAAAGCTTTGGCCAGCCAGAGATTAGAATTGTGAACTACAGAGCAGTGCATTCAGTCATCAGTTTAATTCAAGTCACTATTACAGCAAAACATGATTCACAATTCTATCAAAGACTGAAGAAAACTTGCAGAAATTATGTGAAATAATCAATATTTTGTTTTTATTTTTTTATTAACAAAAAAAAAAACAAACAAAATTTATAAAAAAAAAAACAATTACAAATAATTTCTAAAATATTAAGTAATATGACATATAATTTCTGCAAGTGTATCATAAATAAGCTTGCTTTAGCATTTAACTGCTTGGCACATGCACAGTCATTAGACTGCTTGCCAAGCAGTTAACTGTTGGTGTTGGTTCATGAGTTTCGTGGCAGTTAGCTTTATACAGCCAAGCTTAAACTTGAAGCTGACGTTTAACGGACAAATAATTTGTGCTTAGTATAAAAATATGTATAACAATTAATTTAATTATTATTATAAATAATTAATTTATTATTTATATTATTTTTTACATATTTTACGTGCATAAATTATTTAGTCTAATTACTTGATGCATTGTACATACATACCACTTTTTGCCCGCTTGTTTTGCTTTGAATGCTTGTTGTGTTATCGTTATCGTTCTGTTCTCGTTATCGTTAACGCACCTACGCGCACTGCAGTTCATACTAACAAACATACCACCCTCCTAAGCGAAGAATATGTCGTTAAATCGTTTATATGTGTTCTTTATGTTGCGTTTGTTATGTTGTGCATATATGTCTAGGTATATACAAATATATATGGTGAATAACTGATCGATCTCGCTTGCTTCACAGTTACGCGCGGCAAGAAGAAGAAGAAGAAGAAGGCAGCCGCTAAGCTGATACTGCTCGGCACTCTGCTGAAGGCCAAAATCGAATTGCTGCTCAAAATTTTGGGCGCCCATTTGCAGGTTAAGTTCTTTGCCATAGCCCTGATCGGATTGCTGATAAACATTGCCCGATTCTGGATCGATGTCAAGCGGGGCGGTGCACCGTCCAAGGTAGGTTAACAGACCCAAAATTGGCATAACCAAATTTCGTTGCGTTCGTTTTTTTTTTAATATTTTTTTTTGTTCTGGTTAACACACGAACAAAATTGTTCCGGTAATGAGACCCAACGAATATGAACTTCTAATCCACTGCACCAACCCCCTACTTTGTTTAGATTTGTTAATTTTTTGTAGCGTTAAGCAAAGGCAAATTCTATGTTTTGTTTTGTTTTGGCAAAGGTTTGTTGGCCACATTTTGTCGACTCTCTGTCTCTTTCTATCTCTCTATCTGTTGCTCTCCCTTAGCTATCCCTTCTCTAAAACTCTCTGAAACTGATGATAATGTATATAGCGATACTATGCGTACACAGATGCAGGCGTTTGTCATGTTTTTTTTAACTGTCTCACACCAGCTGCGGGTTTTCGTTCACCAATTTTCTCCACAACAGTTCCAACAACAACTACAAACAAACAACCAATTACAGACATCTAAAAAACAAATTGTACCGTATGCTAACATATTCAGAGCTCTTTGGTTTCAGATATGGTAACCATTTTGGACAGCTACAACAATAATCAGTACATAAAAATTTTCAAAAGATTTCCATAACTCAAAAACAAAAAAACTAAAAAACAAAACGCATCAAAATCGATATCAAAACCAAATACAAATACAAATACATACGTAGCGTATATCCAAAATGTTCCCCTACAATATATGTGTAAGTATGGGCGTGTCTCTGTCACTCATAGCTGGCGCCCTTTCCCACTCGTAACTCCTAGCCTCGAATACAACATGAGCGATATACTCACACACACACTCAGAAATACACACATATACACACACACATACACACACTCAACACACACAAATACAGTCTAATCAGTATGCCCGTTTAATCCCATCGAACAGTCCAATCCACACAGCTCTTACAACTCTTTTGGGCTCTTTGGTATTTCCTTTGGTGTTTCTCACTTCACGCCCTATTTGCATTTGCATTTCTAACTAGGTTGTCTATGTCGAACATGCTCATCATCAGCACCATTATGAGGACCATGGCGAGGATTGGGGCGAACAGGGCAGCTATTGGAAGCGTTCGCTGCAAACGGATCCGTCCATCGAAGACATCGACTCCTCCACGGATAGCTATCAAAATCGGCCGCTCTTGCAGCAGCAGTCGCAGTTGCAGCCGGAGCAGCAGGATGCACACTATCTGGCCTATCGCAATCAATATCAGTGGCAATAATAGATTAATATATACATATATTCTTATTTGACTTACTGATTATTAAATAATCCCTCGAGTCCTAGTTTCGAAATTAATTTTAGCACAAATGCCAGTAAAACAATTTTAGTTCTAACCCCGCCTTAGTAGAAATTTATATGATTTTTAGTGCAATGCCCTACATGTAATTTATATTTATTTTCTAATAAATATATATATATGTACATATATATATATATATATATACTTAACTTAACTATATACTAACTACAAAAATTGCAATAAATGTGCAGCATTTCCAAGTGCTTAGCTCTTAAATGTTTGTTGAATATTAAGTTGAACAAATTAGACTTAAGTTATTTATTTGAATTATTTATTTTATTCGTATATTATATATGCTACGAGACATAATAAACAGAAAAAAATGAAAGTACTTTATATATATTTTTTTAATAATTTATATTTATTGTTATATATATATATATATATATATATATATATTTTTTTTTTTTTTTTTTTTATTGGGGTATGTATCATAGACAAACGCATCGAAAAACAGAACAACAGAAGAATATTATTATATTTTCAATATAATATATAATAACTTGTGGAAGGAGCTTAGCTTACATAGGCTTAAACCTAATTTTCCCATTCAAAAATATTATTTAAAAATTAAAAATTTTAAAATGAAAATTTTTAATTTTTTGTATTTTTTTTTTCAAAATATAATTTCAAAATCACTCACTTGCTGTTGCCTCTGACATTACAATGGACATATAAAAAACTTGCAAAACTAAATATAATTTTCCCATTCAAAAATATTATTTAAAAATTAAAATTTTTCTATTTAGTATTTTTTTTTTCAAAATATGATTTCAAAATAACTAAAAATCTTCCATTCAGTAATGGGTGCTCACTTCCTGTCGCCTCTGGCATTACAATGGACAGATAGAAAATTTGCAAACTAGCACACGTTGGGTTGATTGCAGAATGCGGTCAATTCTATGTGGAATTTTTGTTGTTGTTGTTTCGAAATTTCACCAATGTGGCCGTGCGCTTGTTTCTAATTTGTGGCCCAATTCTAGATCGCAGCACTGCTCCGTAATACCAAATAGGTGCGACGTGCTCCGATGGGTGTTCCCGTGTCAACTCACCAATTTTTTTTTTTTTTTTTTTTTTTTTTGCAATGCGTGCCTTAAATTTTGAATATATGAAATTTTTTGCTCTTTTTTCGGTCTGGTGGCAAAATGTTGGCAATTAAATTTGTGTTTGACAAACGTCAAATGAGGTACGAGTGTAAGCAATTTATGGTTAATAAATTGCCGACATATTAATTGATGAATGGCTGACTGATTGGCTTGGTTGGCCAACTGGCTGGGTGGATGTTCAGGTAAATTGACAGCGACCCCCTGTGAAAATTCGAAAGACGGTCTGGTCTGGCTAAAAAAGAAAGTGAACAAAGGTCCATTGGTTGGGTTCAGGCATTCAGACACGTTTGATATTGACCTTGTTTAAAGCGTCGCGACAGTGGACTTCGCTCACTGCACTAATTGAAAGAAAAGCTCCACATTAGGCATTAACATGCAACATGCGGCGGGGGCAGCGTGGCGGCATGAAAAGCGAATTGACATGCCGCAACATGCGCCTTATCTAGAGGCAAACATCTACAAAAAAAAAAAATTACACACATACAGAAACTCCACAAAGAAAAAGTCTTATCATTAGCAAAATACAAAATCAATGAAATTGGCCATAAAAATTCGATTGCCCCTTGGCAAGGGGCAGCTGCGATGCGTGGGAGTCTCGCTGTTCGAGGTGTCCGCAAACGTGTGCCACATAATTGATGTTGATCAGAGTTAAGTCAATTGAAGACAATCGGACGATCGGACGATCGGACAATCGGGCGGACAGAAATAGTTTAGTTTTCAGCACTTTCTAAACTTAACGCCCACAATATCGTATTGACAGTTGGGCTGGGTGGGTGTGGCGCATCGCTCATACATCATGCAGATACCAATCAGCGAAACAGAAATCTGTGCGTTCTCTGCTGCTTTGCCAAAAATTCAATACAAAACCCAATTGAAATTCTTGGGGCAGCCTGAATTTTGGCGAGTCTGCCATGGATGTCGGTGAATTAACGGTTAGCCCTCAGAAACTCTTTCTGCCTGCCTCTCGCTCTGTGAGGCAGGCAACGTGCGAGTATTGATGAAAGAATAACAGGAGTGAGAGGGTTGGCAGTGCCTGACTGGGAAATACCCTGAAGCGCTCGTGCTGCTAGAGTTTCCAGACATTCCTTTCATATGATATTATATTGATTTTATTATCATTAAAAAAAAGTTAATGTGTTAGATCATTGCATAGATACCCTGGACTTATATACCAAATTTGAGATCTTTAGCAATTTTCAGCTGCTGATGTGGTTCACTTTCTTCTATCATTTTCACATTGAGTTCATTCCACTTCCCGCTCAGTTCTTCTGGCCCATATGCTCCCACTCAATATGCCCTACATCAATGTAAGCAGAGTGCCTTCGCTCTTGCAGCTAGAACCTTTTTCGGCGGGTCAAGTGTGCGAAATTTCTAAGCGCGTTTGGTGGCTCCACTGCTCCACTAAACGACAGCCAGCGACGTGCGGCTGTCAGCAGGGCCATCAAGTTGGTCGATTTGATGTGCTCGCCACAATTTAATTAAATTTAAGTGCCATACTAGAAAGTGCGACTGCATCACGTATACGCACTGCACGACGTCTGCGTTCTCCAAAGGGCTGGGTGGGTTGGAGTGGGCTTTGGTGGGTTGCTGGTGTGGTGCTGGCCCACGTGTCGTCAAATTTAAAAAGTGCTCATGATATTTCCAATGCACTATCATTTGCATTTTAGAAAGTTACACGTGTTTCTCGTTGCATTAAGTGAAATAATCAAAAATGAAAAAAAAAAACCCAAAAAGGAAAAGTCAAAGTCTAAAATTAAGCTGCCAATTTCAATGGACGTTAAATATTGCCCAAGTTTGACTCTGGCCCCCACTAATTCTATTCATAATTCGATTATCATAATTCCAGTCATGCTTTCTCAGCCAGCTTAATGTAGAATTCTCTTCTTTTTTTTTTCTCTTTTTTTTTTTTGCTCAACACGTCGCGCTGTTGCCAACGGCTTTATCTCTGCACACGTTTAGTGGTCCGTCCGCTTGTCTTTTGCTTCCTTCGATGCGAGTCGAGTCGAGCCGAGTCGAAATGCATTTTTAAAGTCATTTTGGTTGCCATATGTGCGCAAAAACAAAAATGCATGTAGGCATTTTAATGCACATGCGCGCAGGCCTAACAACTACTTATCAGCAATTTAGCTGCCCATATTTGAGGTAGGAATATAATGACACATATACACACATGTACATAAATGTTAATATAGCAATAAGTCTCCTATGGCAGTCAGTTGTGCTTGACACGTTCCATTGCTGCCTTGGCTTAGACTAAAGTTAGAAGCTTGTTAATAGACATTGAATATGGCTAATGAAAGTTGACTATTATTTGACTTTTACATAGATTTTTGCTTGCTGACTGGAAGTTGTGGAATAACAGCGGCAGCCATTGCGCCTCCTGCATAGTAGACTACTATTATAATAACTATTGTAGTTAATAATAAATATAAATACTCTAAATAAAAATAAATAAAAATAAAAATAAAATAAAAATAAATAAAAAATAAATTTATGCATATTATCTAGCTCTTACACTAAACAGTCTTAAGTCGTATTAAATACTAACTACTTCTTATACATTAAATTTCTTCGAACACAATCCCATCCAGCCTTGTTAGTTCGCTTGGCTTCCAGCTGAGCTCTAAGTAACTTAATGTGCATGGTGGATAGTCTCTGATTACTAAGAAATTGTTTAGCCACAAGTACTCCGTACTGTTTGCCTCTTGTCGGAGATTAAGCTCGAAAGATTGGCGGAAGACACAGAAAGGGATAGAAAGAGAGGGAGAGAGAGGGAGAGAGGGAACGACGGCAAGTCGACGTGAGATTGCAATTTTATGTGTACCAAGTGGGGCTTTAACTTTAACTTTAGAGCTGCGTGATTTTTCAGTGAGCTAGAGTCGAAAATATAAAAATTCATTGGGGTTCAATGGCAGAAGAAGAGATGGCAAAGGATTATGCAACAAACGAAATATCATCATATGGGTCTGTGTGCTTTCAAAACAAGCGACGCTTATTAAGGCGCATTAATAATTTAGAATGGTCTGCTACCATTTCGCCTGGCTACACGTACAAGTATTACGCGTCAATTATGAATTTCTAATTTTACGAGCATATGTATTTGGTTATATATGTAGGTATATGTATATGCGGCCAGAGCTAGGCCCGCCTTTGCCCTTTTGTCTGTTCTTTCAAAATCACGTACAGCGAGGCACAGCACAAAAAGCGAAAGCTGCCGGGGCCAATGGCATCGGAAATAGCGCCTAACCATAAACAAATATCGAGTTGATAATAATTTTTAAGTATGCTTTAATTGCGAGTGAATCAACTGGCGCTTACAAAAGCTGTTAGCAAATGCTAAAAGTGGTCTGGCGGTGCTTTTATTACATCTTAGTGCTGAGATCAATCTGCCTGAGTTGGCCAAAAAAGCATATGTTGCCTGGCATATTAATGAGGCGGCAAATAAAGTCCAGGTATACACTCCCTATGAGATGCTATCAGAGATCAGCTTGAGACCCATAAACTGGGAAGAGCTAAGAGCTGAAGGTTGGGCTGTGAGTGCTGAGACTTGAGTGTTGAGAGCTGGCTAGCCAAGAACTGGGAGCTAAGATCTGTTGACTTTTAGGATGTAAGAGATGAGTGTGGAAAGTAGCCTGGATATGAGAGCTGGGAGTTGAGAGAGGACAAGTTAAGAAATGAGCCTTTCGAATTGAGCGCTTGTATAGAGAGATAGGGAGAGAGGCAGAGAGAGAGAGCGAGAGCTAAAGCCTTTTGCTTTTCAGAAGATGTTTAATGTCCTGAGTCTCCTCTATTACTAGCTTATGAACTCTCGGAATATTGAGAATAAAGTTGATCGCATTCCACATACAAAATAGATCACATTATCCTATAATAATCCCATAATTGATTAAATTAAGCTCAGCTTCTTCGACAGCTTATCTTTAGTTACTTTAAGTAAACGCAATTGCCTCTCTGTCCACTCTCCCTCTCTCTCTTTCTCCTGTCGGACTCTCATCGCTCAACTTAAGTTCCACAACTTGCGTTCCACCAAATTCCATGTCACGTTTGCGCAGCAGAAGCGACAACAATGTAAAGCACTTGCCAATGTAATTGTGTTTGTTGTTGTTGTTGTTGCTGTTGTTGTCAACGTTGCCGATGTTGCCGTTGTTGTTGCTGTTGTTGTCGCCTACATTTCTTCGGCGCACGCACCTGTATAGGTGTCGCTGTGTTGTGTGTGCCTCTGTGTGCGTGTTCGCTGTGGTTTTCTCTACCTTTTGCATTCTTAATAAATCAAAGTGAAGAATATATAAATTGGGCGTCGCTTGGTTAGCTCGTTCGCAGTTAGTATTTGGTAGCCAACGGTGTCTCACAGGTGTGTGCAAAGAGCCGCAGACAGTGCGAGTGCAAGCTTTGGCCGTTACAAATCTATCTTAAAGAGTTGCTTACGTCTTGGATAACATTTTGGATTACACACACGCACACACACATGCGCACAAAGATAGAGCCAACAAGGATTACTATGCTCTCCAGTTCTTATTAAGTGTTGTGATAAAAGTGATATAAATATACCTAAACACATATATAATATATATATATATAGAAATATATACAACTGAACAATTTGTGCGAGTTATCATCATGTGGAAGCAAATTTGTCTAATGCTACTCCTGGTTGCCGGCTCCAGCGCGGGACCCCTTAGCCAGCAGGTGGGTGTTTGGTTTTGGATTTGGATTTGGAGTCGATTAGGCTGCAAGTAGCAGACGACTTCCGTTAGCCAACGGAAATCGAAACGGGCAACGGAAAACTGTTAATGAAATGTGTTCGCCTTGCCAAGGCATAGTCAGAAATATTTAATGGCAACACGACTTCAACTCCCAGTCGTCTTAGTCATTCTAGAGGTTTGTCTGTCTGCCTGTCTCCTCCGCCAAGACATTTTTGCCATTTGCATAAGACTCTTTGCTGCCTAGTTGGTATGCCAAACGTTTAGCCTTTTAACGGCTAAATGCAGCAGAGGAGCACAAGAAGTGCCAAAGTATTTATAGACAGCTGCAGGTTCGTTACGTTTATGGCAGACACGCTCTAAGATTGGCAACACTCAATCAAGCCACGCGAATTCCATAACAAAATTCAAGTATGAACAAGTGTAATATGTTTTCGGATGTATATAAAAATAGATATGCCAAAAATATATGAATATATAACGTTGCCCAAGAAGACATAATAGCAATATATATATGGGTGTAGGAAGAATAAGAGTTGGGCTAGAGATAGAATGAAGAAGTGCAGAAGAAGACATAAACACTGTTAAACCTTAATTTCCACAGTAAACTCAAATTAACATAAAGAGAAAGATGAAAAGCTTCCAGAAGCATGAACAGCTGTCTGTATTTGCAGCGATTTCATAAGCCCCGAATGCCTGCGTGACCGAAAGCCGCAAACTGATTAAAATGCATAGCTCCAAACGAAATAAATAATATATCGATATGGTTAAAAATATGATGTGATAACATGCGAGCAGCGTATGGAAAGTGACTTCAATTGCAGCGTTGACCAAAATTGATTTCCCGCCAGGTGCGAACTGCAAACGCATTTGGTTAGCAGCTTCGTTAGGGGGCTTAGTTCATAGTTTTCACTTAACGCCAAAAAACTAGAACACAAGTGAAATTTTGTTCGTTGATTTCGATACGAATTGCCTAGCTCAGGCCCGAGTCATGTCACGTGCTCGATGCGTATTCGTATTGAGGGTTTGCGCATGCGCGGCACGTAGTCTGTTAGCTGAGTGGTCTTAAGTGTCTTAATGCTTGTTGCGCTCGCAACTCTTTTGCAGAGAAAGAACATGCCCATTATGGCACGCGAGGACACCGTGCAGCAGGAGTCGGACATGCAGATGGAGGCTGCCGAGGAGACCGCAGCCAGCAGCAGTGGAGCTGTCGAGGCAACGCCTCTCGTTGGCACTTTGACTCTGCCCAGCAATGCCACTTCGATACGAGCCGACATAACGGACAACTTCTCGTGCGCCAACAAGAGCTATGGCTACTATGCCGATGTGGAGAACGATTGCCAGATCTTCCATGTGTGCCTGCCCGTGACCTATGCCGATGGCAAGGAGAACACCTTCCGCTGGAGCTTTATTTGCCCCGAGGAGACGATCTTCAGTCAGGTAAGCGGATTGCCAGCTATGTGAGTGGAGTCAAAGCAAACGTTTGCCTTACAGGAATCCTTCACTTGCATGCGTCGCGAGGACATGACCATCGAGTGCGAGGAGAGCTACAGGTACTACGAATTGAATAGCAACTTTGGCCTGCCTGCGGAGGAGGAGAAGCAGCCAGCTGCCTCAGCAGCTGCTGCGGTTGAGAGCGAGCAAGTCGATCAAGAGAAACCTCAGCCTGAGGAGACTGAAATGAACGCTCCTGCTGAAATAGCTCCAGCTGCTCCTGAGCCTGTGATGGAGCCTGTCAAGCCAGTGAAGGTGCAAAAGCCCAAGCCAAAGCCCAATCGCCGCAAGCCCGCCATCACCTACAACAAGCCCCAGAGGAAAGTGCCGGTCGTAGTCACTGAAGCTCCCATAACTCAAGCAGTGGAGGCAGAGGAACCTGAAGTCCTAGCCGTGTCAATGGTACAACAGGCAGCCAAGCCCTTGAAGCCGCATCGTTTCAGCATACGCCCCAGCAACAAGGACAGGCCACAGCCCGCTAAGCCAGCTGTACCTGCTGCCCCTGCAGTTGCCACGCCCATACGCAATGAGCTCTTCAACTCCATACGCAAGCGACCAGCGATGTTCAACAAGAACAGCATCTCGACCACTGCGCGCCCTGTGCTGGAGAACGAGCCAGCCGTAACGGAAGCTATTGTTCAGGCTGAGCTGAGTGAGCCGATGCCCACCTTGAAGCTGCAGACGATGTTTTTGGAGGCAGCTCCTGTGGTTCCTGTGGCTCCTATTGCTGAGCAGGTGGCGGAGGCATCCGAGCCAGTTGCAGCCATAGCTGAGCCTGAACCTGAGCCAGAGCAGCCTTCAGAGCAGCCTGCAGAGCAGCCTGCAGAGCAGCCTGCAGAGCAGCCTGCAGAGCAACCTGCTGAGCAGCCTGCTGAGCAGCCTGCAGAGCAGATAAAATCAGAAGAGCCAGCGGAGCAAGCAACTCCCATTAAGGCAGAGGAAGCTGAAGTGCAGCCCATTGAAGCCATTCCAGAGATACCCGCTGTCATCGTGGAGACCTTAGAGGAAAAACCACAAGAGATCGAGGCCATCAAGCCAGCGGCTGAAGAAGAACAACAAATGGTAGATACTCATGTGGAGCCAGCGATCGTGGAGCCCAACGCCTCCAACGAGGAAACTGTGAACATCGAAGCTATGGAGGCAGCTAAGCCCGCAGATGCGCCTGTCAGTCTGCCAGCTACACCCGCCATGGAGGTACCTAGTCCCCTCGTCGAGGAGATGCTGGATAATAAGAATCAAGCGCAGGAATCGATTGGCGGCTTCAAGCCCGTCGATCCCGTTATGGCTGCCGAAGCGGAACAGCTGATCACCGACTTCTTGAACACGCTGCGCAAGCATGAGGAGGCAACGAAAACTAAAACTGAAACTGAGACAGAGACTGAGCTGGCAAATGCAGCCATGGAGATGGCCGAAACCATCGAGCAGCAGCCACAAATCCAGGAGAGTGAAGCGAAGCCAGTGGCTGAGCAACTGCAGGAAGCGGAAACAGATGCAACGGCCGTTTCCATTGAGGAGGCCAAGCTGCCAGAGCCAGAAATTGTCGATAAGGAAAACTCAGTCGAGGAGCAGCTGTTGGAGTCGGAGCCAGCAGCGCCAGCGGAGACAGTGGAGCCAGCAGAGACAGTGGAGCCAGCGGTGCCTCAATTGAAGCTGAAGCCGGATTCGCCCATTATCAATATAATGCAGCTTAGCCATTTGCCCGCCGACTATCAAATACCTGTGCAGGTGGTTGCCGCTCCTGAGCCGGAGCCAGAGCCCCAGTCAGAGCCAGAGCCAGAGCCAGTGCCTGAGCCAGTGCCTGAAGCTGCCGAAGAGCCAGCTAAAGAAATGGAAATTCAATCCGTAGCTGAGCCTGCGGAGCCAGTTGCTCAAGACGACGCTCAGGAGAGCCTGCCCGCCGCTGCCTATATGCCAGGCATTAGCATTGACGACATTGTGGAGCTGGTAAAGGAGCGTCTGGATCAGAATCCCAAGAATGAGCAAATGGCGCCCATGGAACTGGTGCTAACACCAGGTGCTGCTGAGCCCATGACCTTGATTCAAAGCCAGCCAGAGGAGGCAGAGCCACAAGCTGTAGCTGCGCCCGCTGCTGCGCTCATTGCTGAACCGGCGCCCGTTGCAGACGATGAAGAGGAAGTCATTCTGCCCATCTACAAGCGCATCACAGAAGCGGATCCAGCCATGTCCATAGCGCAGACGCAGCCCCTGACTGTGAGCAAAGTGGAAGAGGAGGCGACACCCCAGCTGGAGGAGGACGCAGCAGCTGCTGTGCCCGAGGTGCGAGAGCCAAAGACTCCATCGCGAATGGATGCACGCAAACGTCGCTTTCTCTTTCGTGCCGACGCCAGTTAGAGAAATTACCCACCCACGCTCCGGCTCGGAGCACCACCCGCCCACAACATTAAGCCTCTCGTAGCGCCTCCCTCCACTCATTTGCACCTAGGCAGCTTTAATGACTACTTTTGAATTTTCCTAGTTTTATGGCCATTTCTCTCTGCATAGAGAGTTGAAATTTAATTTTAGCATTGTTGTATCCTTGAGTAAACACAAACACAAACACAAACATCACAAAAAAATTGAAAAAAACTTTAAATAAAAATATTAAAAATTAAAAACAAAAAAAACAAAAAACACAGGTACGTATCAATTGTTATAGTTATTTAAGTGGGATCTCTGACTGGGTTAGCGAGCTCCATCGTGCACAGGTTTGAGTGTTTGTGTTTGCCTAGTCGCATTCAGCCTTTGAACGGTAGAGATGGCCAACTGATAAGCGACCTAACTGAAAGGGATTTGAGTGAGAGGCGAAAATCTTATAAGAGAGCAGCTCTAGGGTCGTATTTGCAGTTATTAAAATTAAAAAAAAAAATTATTAAATTAAAAAATTATGTTATTAAATTGTAAAGGCAAATCTGTGAGTCATTTATATATTTCCAATCATTATCTCTTCACTCTTTCAATTGCCATTAAACAAATTTTAAAATCGATATGATTAAAGATCCTAATTTGCTCTTCGGCTAAGTCATATTTTGGATGCGCATAATTCAATAAAATTATGTCAGATATTTAAATCAAATAGCTTTTCTCATTCTACTATCAATTTTATAATTTTATAAATTTTATTTATAAATTATAATTTAATAAATTTAAAATTTTCTATACGATACAATTTGATCTTCGGCTAAGTCACATTTTGGTTGCTCATAATTTAATCAAATTTTGTTAGATATTTAAATCAAATATCTTTTCTGATCTTTTCTATCAATTTTATAATTTTATCAATTTATTTATAAATTATAATTTAATAAAATGACGTCAGCTATTTCGTACCCTATTTCTTGTTGGACATTTAATAGTTTTAAAATGATGTCACTATTTGATATACTACTCGTATATCATGTTGGGCATATGATAAAAATTGATTTAAGTTTGTTAAATTAGCTGCGTGTGTGCCTTGCATATACATATATATATATATATATATATATATATATATATATATATATATATATACATATATATCTAGACTCATGCATACATAGACAGACAGTTAAAAAATTGTATATTTTTCACTTTTTTTTGTATACATATTAATTAATTAATTTAAATATTAATTTACGTACAAAATCGCTTAGTTTTTTTGTTTGTTTACAAGTGCCTTATGCTTAGGCTTTGGGTAATTAGCTGTATGAGGCAACTACCAGGTGAGAGAACTACAATGTAACAACAGCATCTGCAGCAGCTGAACGATAAGTAACTTTGACAATCACAATGGACACGAATACCGAAATCCCATACATACATACATATGTATCATATACAAATATATACATGTGCTATGCCTCCGTCTCCTGCTCGAGTTCGCCTGCCTGGATCTCCTCGGGTGTGCGCAGATCGATGGCAAACTTATGCCTCGTGGGCGTTATGGTATCGCTGGGCGTGGCACTGGCACTGCAGTCCTGCTCATCGCCAGCCGCCTCCTTGACAACGCGCGAGTAATCCTGAAAGGCGGCGGACAGGGCAAAGGTCAATTTGCGCGCCATAGCGCGACTGTCGCACACGAAGGCGTGCACCTCGAACGGATGCGGACTCGACTCATCCTTCACCACAATCATGGCAAAGACGCGCGTATAGACCAAGTCTTGCACCCCATAGGAGATCGTGTCGATCGGGTAGCTCCAGTTATTGATGCTCGCCTTGGGTGAGATGATTTCCAGCTGAACACCCGATGTGGACACCTTCAGATCGCAGTTGGGCAACACCTTGTTGGGCGGCAGATTCTTGGCCACGCCCACCATCAAGTCAACCGGCCTGCGCGTGTATTTAATGCCCCACAGTCCACGCGCCGCCTCCGAGCCAATGTATTTGACCTGCAAAAGCGAAATGGCTTTACAAACGAACAAGGTAGAACGGGAGCTGGAGTTGGTGCTGGAGCTGGCGCTACTTCCGGGCTGAGCCGCCGTTGCCCGTTAGCTGTTAGCAAACTCTCTGAACTGTCGCCTCATTTGCATCCGACCCGAACCGGATGTCAGCGCTGTCCACCAACCACACACACAGCCCAAATGCTCAGTTGACTTGAGTCAATGTCCAGCCAGGCGTGACGAGTGCGTGTCTGTCTGGCTATGTTATTTTTCGATGCACTGCACAAAAATAGTGGTTCGAATGGCAAAAGATTTTGATATTGTTGAAAATCTTAATTTTAAAATATTTTTTCATTTGAAAATTAAGTTTTTCAACACGAAAGACAGAGTAAAAATATTTAGTATAGAAAATATTGTTGAGTGATAAGAGATTAGGGTAAACACAGAATATTTAAACATAAATTTATAAATTACTAAAAATAAAGCTAAAAAATTGAGGAAGATAATTAAATAATAAAATATTAAATCAAAAAAATGAAAAATAAATAAATAAATAAGAAAAATTATTTAACACAATATTTTAATACAGAGAAAAAATTTGAATATTTCAATTTTTTGCCTAAAAAAAAAGTTTTGGATAATTTTAAATGTTAAAAAAAAGTAACAACAAATTTAGTTTCTTTGAAAAAAATTTGTATACAACAAAATAAATGCTAGTAAAATTCAATTCGAACCACATGATTTTGTGCAGTGTACGTTACAGGTTTGGCGAGTATTGCGGGTGTTAGCCGATTGTTGGCCGTAGGTTAAGCGCTTAATCCATGCGCGTTGAACTTCACATTTAAATTTATGGGCATTTCGCAATGATCCGTTTTTCCTTTGTTGTCTGTGAAATGCTGCGCTCTGTTTGCGGCACTTGTTGCATGTTGTTTGAGAGCTGAAAGACTAACCTTGAAGCTTATTGGCAAATCCTCCACATTCACTTGAGTATCCAAATCACTGGGATGATTGTTGTTGTTGTTGTTGTTGTTGCTGGCGGCCATAGTTTCGAGTCGACTTTACTTCAGCTGCAACTGCAATAAATGTGGCTATTTGTATTTGACTGCCTTGAACATGGCCTTTACTTTTAGCGCTACACACAGTTGTTCGCCCTACAACGGGGCGTATCGTTAGATATTACCTAACTTATCTTCATATTCTCATGCTTTACTATGCCTAACTGAGCTGTGTCGCTCGTACGCAGTTCCCCAATCTGTGGCTAAGTTGACTCTGCCTCTGCCTCTGCCACTGCCACTGCCACTGCCTCTGTAGCTGTTGCTGTTGTTGCCGGCTGTCACCTGCGACTGACGTCAACAGGCAGCAACAACATCCAAATTTGTTGTGTGCTCAACTGAGCCCAGCTGGAGTTGCGCTGTCAGTGAAGGTGGTGCTGGTGGTGCTGGTGGTGGTGGCATTAGTGGCAAAGGTGTAGGTGGCCAGTTGCCAAGCCCATTGAGCAGTGGCTACTCTCTGTCTCTCTCCCTCCCTCTCTCTCTCACTCTGTTTATTACCCATGAACTTTGTTTCATTTCTCTCTCACACTCTTTGTTCACCATCTCTCTCTCGATCGTTTAACTATATTTGTGCTCTCTCTCTCTCTTTTCTTTGTCCATTACTGATCTGTCTCGCTTCATCTCTCTCTCTCTCTCTCTGTATTGTTTTGCATTTTTTATTTCTGTTGACTGTATTGCTTTGCATTTGTCTCTCTCTCTCGGTGTTAGTATTTGTGTTTATATTTTATACATCAAGCTCCTCTCGCTCTATCTCATTACCTATCTCTATCAGTTGCACTTATATATTCTTCCTTGCTGTATCACTCTTTCTCTCTCGCACTCTCACACACTCTCTCAGTCTCACTGTCCGTCTGTTTGCCTTGCTCTCACTCTCACAGTCTCCTTCTCTCTCTCTCTCAGTTGCACTCTCACACACACACTCTCTCTCTCTCCGTCTCCCTCTCTCTTCGTCTCTCTCTCCCTCTCTTTTTCGCTTTCTGTCTTTCTCTCGCAGAGAAGTAGAGTCAATACTGTTACAACAACAGTAACAATAGCAATAATATCAGCTTTACCAACAATATGAACAACCTCAAAGAAACAACTGCAAACGTTGCTCTACATAATTTGTTGACCTTTAAGGTTTGGCCTTTTGCAGTTAATAATTCGATAAGGTTTCTGGGGCGACAAAAAAGGAATTAAGATAAGAGAAATATGAGGGCTATTCGAAATATTTACGATCTGACAGGAAAATATGTAATAAATTTAATATAAATATATAAATATAAATATAATATATATATATATATATATATATATATATATATATATATATATATATATATATATATATATATATATATATATATTATATTACATATATCTATATAAACAATTAATATATATATATATTGAAAAGTTTCTATTAGATTTATGTGCAGAGTCTAAAAATAGAGTATACAACATTCGATCTGCTGCATGGGTTTTCTCTTATTGTATCTTCTGCAAATCTATTGTTGTCTTTGCGCTTGTTATTGTGATTACCTCTGCCTCTGCTGCTGTTGTTGTTGTTGTTTTATTGTTATTTATTAAAAATGCATTATTAATACTTCCTGTGAGCGTTGGCTGTGAAAGCTGCACAGCTGATAGCGGGAGGCAGCAGCAGCAACAACAATTGCATGCATATAGCCAGTTAATGAGCAGGTAGATAAAACAAAAACAAAACAAAAAAAAAACCAACAACAAAAAAGAAGCAACAAAACTGTAACGAAACGAATTTGTTTTTATTGCAGTTGATTTGCCCGCTGGCCCCACATGACGTCACAATTTGTGCTTATGTTTAAATAGACACACGCACATACATATATATATATATATATATATATATATATATATATGTATATGTTATCTAGCTGTAGTTTGCGCTTGAGTCTATGTTAATGGCCAACGACCTGGCGCGACAAGTGCGAACCTAATTGCAGCTCGGGGAATACGCATAGCAGAGTTCTCTGAGTTCTCTAAGTTCTAGTTTTTTTTTTTTTTTTTTTTTGATTGTGTAAGACTTTATTTATGAGTTATTTTAGTTGTTTTTTTTTCGTTTTATGAGGTATTTTAATATTTTTCTATTCCTTTTTTCTGCTGTTAACTAACGCTGGGAACTGGCTCAACGGCGGCTCTAGGCAGAGGTCTATAAATAGAGCCATTCGCTAGTCGAAAAGTATTTAGCTTTGCAGTGTGTGGAACAGGTACGATGAAGACTCGAACTGAGCACTGATTAACTGATTTAAATAAATAATAATAATAATAATAATAATAATAGAAAATAATAATACATTAATAATACATTATTTTCCATTATAATTAGTATTTATTTACTTTAATTAATTAAAGTCTATTGAATATTTAATAGAAGCCTTTGGTTTCACTCTCAGCATGTTTCACTGTATTTCAAAATTAAACCGCCGAAGTGCGGGCTTAGCTATATATTTTTTATTATATAAATAGACGGTATTAATTACTAAAAGTTTTCGCGCCTTTCCCGAATTATTAAATAATAATAAATAAATATTAAAATAAATTAAGGTAATAAAATAAAGTATAGCTTAGTATAGATCTTTATCTAAGCCTAGAATTTATAATATATTTTTATAATTACAGTAATGCCTCGATATATAATCTAATAAAGTAAACAATTTTACTGTTTTTTTTTTGTGTTATATAATTTTAATTTCTTTAAATAATTTGCTTATACTTATATATTTTTGTTACTTAAATTTGTCACACCTCTTAACGAGAGTTCACTGTATTTCACAGCCGATTAAATCAGTGGCGCGCATAAAAATGAAATTATTTCCGATTTATGTTCGTTATAATTTCTATGTAATTTGATGGTATTGCTGCTTGTTATTGTTGTTGTTATGCTTGTTGCTGCCGCTGTTGTTGTTGCAGTTGCTTCTGTTGTTGTTGTTATTGTTGTTGCTGTGGCGCTGCGCTTCGATTCCGCAAGCCGAATGTTTGCTTGTTTTTATTGTTATTTTATAATGCCGCAGCAAAACTTCAAGCTGATTGATTGTTACAAATTTATATATATAACATGATCATTATATATATATATATATATCTATACATATGACAATAACATCATGATAATGTGCTGCGCGCCTGAAAGCCGTAACCTAATTTATATATAATTTTCCACTGGCACATTTCTGTTTTTTTTTCTATTTTTTTTTTTTTTTTTAAATGGTTGTCAGAGCGGAAGCTGCTCATATGAGCATATCTCCTATTACGTTTAAGTAATTTTATCTATACACAGTGAGTACTCGTGGCAGTGAACAAAGCTTAACACGAATTAATGTTCAAATAATTACAGACTTTTATACAGTGAAAACTCAGAGTAATTAACAGTATAAAAGAACTTTAGGGTTGGAATACAGTAAAAATTGCATGGGAACGAACAGTTTTTTAAAATAAAATAAATTAAATTAAATTAAATAAAATTAAATAAAAGAAATGAAATTAAAATAGAAAATAGAAATTCCTGCAGTTGTCATTTCAAAGCTGCTACTATGTACAGTGAAAACACTTGAGACTGAACCAGTTTCAGTTTAGCTATTTCCAAAAAAAAAAGAAGAAAATTGTTTTCAGTTCGTCAATAAAGTCATCACTGTACTCTGCCGATTGAGACATGAAACACAGAAAGAACCAAAAATGATTCATTTTTAATTATCTCCCCATTTTGACTACAGATTTTTAATAGGTTTTTAATGGCCGCTGTTCTTCAGTTTGAGTGTCCACTGTACCGCATCGATAAGTGATAGTGATATATGTGATATATTGTCTAGTTGATTGTTATATTGACATTTCGCATGCCGCGCATGGATAATGCCTTTCGATTATTTACATTTCAGTTTAATTTCATGACTAATGCGCTTTGGCCGCAGGTGAATCGTCTTTTTACAAATTCCCTCTTATCACAATTAGTCGCGTTTCTGGGCTATCTTATCACGCTCGACACACACACACACACATGTTCTCCCCTCTTTCATAGTTTATTTTTATTAAATTTTTGCGCAATTTGCTTTTTGTTTATTTTTTATTTTTTTAGTTTTAAATTTTTACTTATGGCAAAATTGAGATATTTTTTTGATAAGTGCAAACGCTTAGAGATAATATATATATATTTTTTTTGGTTTTTACCGTTACTAATCGCACTGCGCGCCGTTCCGTCCACCTGTTGCGTTTGCGGCCGATCGCGCGACTGAACACGACAATAAAAAAAACCTTCTACAGGTGCAATAAATGGCGCTCACTAGCGGCCGTTCAGTGAACTATGCTATAAAGCCATATTTATAGCATAGTTTGGTGCATTTTCAGTTGACTGCTCTCTAGCGGCCGTTTGCGGCACTAAATTATTTCAGTTTATTTATAGCATACTTTGCTACGCTCAGTTGTACTAAATGTGTAGAGTTGTTGCTATACTTTTGGGCGTCACATAATTATAGTGAAATCTGTTGCCATAATGTATATCCCATACAAAAACCAAGTTTCGTTTGTATAGCGGTTTGTGTATTTGCTATTTGCTGTGCATGCCTAGATTTAAGTAGCTGCCTAAAAGTATGCA